>JAQZBX010017533.1:22464-35567 GCA_029593785.1 Cabassous unicinctus | reverse complement strand
CCTCACCTGTAAATAACTTTGTCAATACTAATAACCACTAATAAGGGAAATCAAGAAATTATCTTATTGTCTATTCATGATATTGCTATAATACGCTCATTCCAAATCCTCCTACTCAAGACAACTGCCTGATTTTTTTTTCTCAAGGTCCTGCTCACAGTTGCTTTAACCTGGTTCTTTTTCAGCTATAGATGAGGATTCATCAAGGGTGTAATCACACTGTACTGTAAAGAGAATGTTAACTCCAATAGTGAGCCTGAGGCTGGCAATAAATAGCGAAAAGAAGCTGAACCATAATATAGGAGCATTACCATGAGGTGAGAGGAGCAGGTAGAGAAGGCCTTTCTTCTACCTGAGGATGAGCTAATACTCAGGACGGTGGAGTCAATGGGAGTGTTAGGAATAAACAATAAGGAAGCATGTTACAATTCCATGCAGTGGAACAGAGCAGAGAAGTACTGTAAAATTTGTGGATACATCTGAACAGGACAGAGGTAAGAGTGAGGGCAGCTTACAGTTGTAGTAGGGGATGGAATCATCTCCACAGAATTCCAAGTTCATGGCAAGAAAGGTGTTGATAAATGCATCCAGAAAGCCCAGGCTCCAGGATCCCCACACCAGCCTCTTACAGAGCTGGTTGCTCATCATCTGTCCATAGAGCAAGGGTGGCAGATGGTAACATGTCAGATGGTGCCTAAACTAGTATTCAACAACAACAAAACACAGTCATAGGCCATTGATGAGAGCAGGCAGGCTTCTGTGCCCCCAGATTCAATCACAAAGAAGATCTGAGCCAGGCAGCCTCCAACAGAGATGGTTTTCCTCTGAGACAGGAGATTCTCCAGCAGCTTTGGCACTGTGGAAGAAGAGAAGCAAATATCCAGGAAGGAGAGATGACTGAGGAAGAAATATATGGGGGTTGGGAGGTGAGGATCTGCCCTGATGAATAGCAGCATTAACAGGTTCCCCATCAGGGTCAGGATGTAGATTCCCAGGAACAGCACAAAGAGCAGAGCCTGGACATGGGGTTCAGCAGACAGTCCAAGAAGGATGAACTCGAGGATCATGCTGTTGTTCCCCAAGGCCATTTAGAGATGTTGCTGACCAGAAATAAAATAGCGGCAGACCTGAAACCTGTATAAACCACAATCAATATTTAGGAGGGGGTGTCTTCCTTCCTATTATGCTAACTTAAAGTTCCTTATGCTCTCACTTGTTCCTTTGAATCCCTTCATCCTGTGTTGATATTTTCTTTTAATCTTCACTCTGGATGAGTGTCACCTAATGGCTGCTTGCCTACTTCAGAAATTGGTGAAGAAATTTATTCATATTTTCAATCCGGACTATGACTAATAGTCTCTTCTTTATCTATAGAGTCTCATAGCATCTTCTTTATCTATAATGTTGCCTACAATGTTCCCTACTTTCTAGTGTATATTCTAGTAGAATTCCTAGAGAGGATGCTTTAAAAAAATGACTTCTTTTCTCTGTTACTCATTCCCTTACTCCCAATGAAAACCTAGTCATGATGTTATTATTATTATTTTTGAGGTACCAGGATCCAGAGATATTGAATCCAGGGACCTCATTTGTGGAAAGCTGGTGCTCAAGTACTGAACTACATCTGCTCCCATGAGTCAATTTTTTTCATTTGTTTTGCTTATTGCTTGCTTTCATTTTTTATTTTTTAAGGATGCTTTGGGAACTGAACCCAGGACTTCGGATGTGGGAAGCAGGCTCTCAGTGGCTTGAGCCACATCTGCTCCCCTGATGATATTATTCTTTCTTCTATTAAGCTTTTCACAGACACATTTACATAAATTGTTCATTTCATCTTGGGGACAAAAATGAAATGTGTAGACACTTACACCTGTATGCAAAGTATGTGTGTGTATGCTTTTAAGTATTATATTTTGTTTTCTTTGAAGGATGGAATATAAGGAATAAAGGAGTAATTTTCTGCCTCCATTTTGCTGTAGAGAAAATTCAGTATCTGATGTTATATAACTTGTTCAAATTGACCATTTGAACAGTCAAGATTTGACTCTTTTATGTAGGACCTAAACAAGCGGTCATTTTACCATTCAGTGTCATCCAATCAAGGCTTCGTCTTTCATGTCCTCTATCATATGACATCTATTGACTTTTGTGATTGTTGAGTTACTGCTTTATGGAAGGCTTCAATGCTGGGGAAAGACTGGTGTACTTCCCCCTGATCACCACATGGTCATATCTTTCTCCTTCTCTTTTCTCAAGCATGTGTTCCTCATGGAATGCTGTATAATTCAGTCTAAATCTTATTTACATACTGCTTTCACCAAAATTTCAATGTCTTTCTGAAAACTTCCCTTATCATATCTTTTCCTGAAATAACCAGTATGTGTATCAATTGGCAACTATTATCTTTGAGTGCTTGATAAGTGATTAGCCATCAGAAACACTTTTGTTTTTAATCAACAGAACCAGTTTGGTACAAATTACTGCATTGAGATTTTTCAAATAAGAAAACAAAACTATTTGGGTATCTTACTAACTCTTTAACATCATTATTACCACTCTCTCCTCTCTGATTTCAAGAATGTGCTCTTTGTATCCTGGTCTGATTGCTCCCTGTTAAGGATTTCTTAGGCATTCCTGCCTCTTCTCACAGTATGACCTAATCTATCCACTCACAATAATAAACTCTTTTCCCTGTATGACAACAGATGAATCACTATCTTACTCTGTTATCTAGTGTAGTATTTGTGGATTCTCTTTCTTTTAACCCCTTCTATGACATTATAGTTTCTTAATGGAAGTTACAGTGTTCTATAGTAATTTGCAACCAGGACCCTTGTCTCTGTGTAGGAAAATGCATATAGTAGAAATCCAATGAGTATTTGTTATAGAAAAGAACATAATGAAGTGAATAGCACAGACTCCATAGCTCATATTGTGAGGAAAAGTCTCCAAATCCACAAGCTTAAGAAAGACTGAGAACCAAAGATAAGTGAAAAGTGAAGGCAAAAATAGGTACGTGTGTGTGTCTGTGTGTGTAATAGGTCTGATTTTTGCCCCTATGGAATGTCAGGGAGTAGACTTTACTTTTGCACCTACTTCAACCACCGGATCCCTATACCTAAGGAGTCATCCCACACCCACTAGCCAACTTTTATCTGTAGTGAAAGAGTGTTTAAACTCATCATAGCAATCTACAGCTACCCAGCAATCAATCCATCATCATCCAATTGTCCTTAATTCATTTGTCTATTCATATGTTCACTTTGTAATTCATTCTTTTCTTTAATAATCCAACTTTCTATTTGCTTATTCTTCTACCATCTCTCTACAAACTCCTATATTCAGATAACAAATATTCACAGATTTTCTGCTACATATGAGGTTTTGTTAGGGATTGGAAGGAAGACAACATAATATAGACCAATGTCTAACTGTTACGTAAATAACTCTTTTTTCCCTTTAGGATTACTGTCATTTCTTCTTCGAATCCAGTTCTAAATTCTCTTCTTAGACTTTTTGTCTTCCCTAGCTTGAAATCTGCTCTGGGCTTAACACCCAGATTGTTTGTTTTCACGAAAGATAACTTTTGTCTCCCCAGACCCATTGACATTTTATTTGTTCTGTAATCTGCATCTTTGTTGTGATACTATGTTATTGGTCACTGGGACTACTCAAAGGGCTCACAATTACTTTGAATTCTGCACACTCATCCACCTACCCAAACTTGTCTTTTTTATTTACTATATATATCATTATTTACATTGAATAGTCACACAGTTTACCAGCCCATTGGACCCTCTTAAACTCAGTATCTATCTATCTATCTATCTATCTATCTATCTATCTATCTATCTATCTATCTATCAGTTTTGCCTACCAGGATAGTACACAACAGTTTGGCTCAGGTAAATTCTAATCAGTACTGAAGGAACACAACCTGCTGAAAAATTATATTTTGAGTAACTCTTCTTTCTCCTACATTTGTCAAATCCTGTTAGATGTATACAATTTCCCTGGTGTCTAAATTAGTAATCAACAACAACAAAACACAAAATATATTGAGGCCACTGTCTCTAACAATATGAACATTTCTACATTTGGTATTCTCTGAATTAAAAGGGAAATTCTTTTGATTAATTTGCTTTTTGTTCATCTTATGCTCATTTTTCCATCAGCGGGCTCTCAGGACCTTCAATTCTCACTGAAATTGAGTGACTCAAACCAGGTCCATATTGGTTAGAAAAGGAATATCTGAATCTTTAAAGTGAGAAGAAGGATAAATGCATCAATTAATTTTATGTGATCCTTCAAAGGAAAGCTGTTTACCAGTTTGCCTTTGATAGTAATATAATATAATACAACTTTGCAAATAAGCAGATTTTAAATTTGTGGGTTATACTAAAACTCATCCCATTTTGCCCATTATTCCTTGTTTATGTATAGGATAACTCCTCAAAACCATTCATTCTATGCATTCATTTATTCCTAATGAAAAATGAGGAGAAGTATCCTGGCAATATTGAAGAAGATAGTGCTAAACACTATTCCAAGCACTTTAAATGTATTAAGATATTTATTTCTTATACCAATTCTATTTTCTCACACCCTTTCCATGGGGGCAGGTAGTATAGAAACATTCCTTGAAAAAAGAGACCTATAACATAAGATTCATAACATTTTGTCAGTTTCAAACGAATTTAATTTTAAAATGTTATTAAATTTCACTATTGCTGGGATTGATGAAGTATTTAGAACATGAATACAATGAAGCCCAGTGTTTCCTTTAGTCATTGAGCATGGAAAAGTACTTTACTTGATCAAAATTGGGGGAATTTGGGTACTCAGAATAAGTATAAATACAGTGGTTTTGGGAAGCCCTTAGACTAGGGAGTAGTGAAAATAAGCAGGCAAGGAATAATAACACCAAAGAATTCACTTTTTTCTTTAATATTTCTTAGTCTGATCCTTACTGTTATTTTCTTCAGCACCTATATTAATTTGATCCATCTTGATGATGAAAGCATTTAGTAATAGTGAAAATTAGCTTTCTATGGCACATGTAATTGGGTGTAGAAAAGGACCAAAACCTGACGTGCCCTCCCCACTCCTCTCCTGACTTCTTTGCTCCAGCTACTGTATCCTGCCTTCATTACACTCCTAGAGCATGAAGACATGCTAAATTTGAAGTCAGAATGCACAATATTTCCACTCCCATAACTTAACATTAGTCACTGTTGCCAGGGGGTTTCCCCAGGCAGTTTCTCAGTGTAGGTGAACACCTTGACCACATTGCACAGAAATGTGAAAGTATGGGTTGATTTGGGGGCTTATTCTCGCACACCAAATGTCTGCAGAAAGACTCAGAGTGAAAAGATTCATCTCAGAGAGCTTGAAAGAGAGGACATATTAGGAATGGGAAAGAAGTTGTCATGAGAGAGAGGGGAAGAAAGTTCAGTCAATCATAGAGGACATTATTGAGTTGGTGGGCTGGTGGCTATGGCTTAGAAGACTTCTGCTGTTCTGGCCTTTTCCTGAGCCAGGAGTCTCTGTGTTTCTGAGAACCAATTGTTTTATGGCCCAATTACTGATGCTTCAGTTGATTTTCCCTGTCTCTTGAGAAATCACAGTAAAGGCATCACAATGGCTTACCCCAGAACCTTCAGGTCTTGCATCCTTTCAGCTCTGTCTTGGCCTTGTCTTTCTCTCTCAAAAAGCCTCTAAATTCCTCAAAAAATAAAACAAAACAAAACAAAACAGAAAATGTAGCAGGCCATATATCTGATAGATATAGACTCAAACACAGGTAAATCACTTCATTTATTTAATCCTTCTTCCTTAAAAATGGCGTTAGACAAATCTGTGAATTGAGTGATTCTTACATATATCCCTTAAGAAGGGCAAATATATGATTATGCAGTCAGTAATGGGATGGCTGAGCCTGATGGCTCAGGTGACAGAAGAACCAATGTCTTTTATTCAATGGACTCACAAGTTGAAACTCAAGTTTAGACTCATTAACACAACAAACAGAAATTTGTAGGGGTCTTAAATTATTAGGGTGCCACTTAGAATTGTCTTTTTGAATTTTCTTGTTGAAGCTAAACTTTGAATGGAAATATTGGCTGTTTGATGGTCTTTGAAATATGTACGTGATGAGCAACTTCCTTTTGTCTTTATACCTCATTTAGGAAATCACAGGAAAGCTGTGCATTTATCTTTTCATTTGTCATTTTTTTAACTTTATTGAAGTATATTATTCATATATGAACATACATGAACAACAAGTGTATAGTAAAAGTTGTGAACTTACAAATCAAACATGCATAACATCATACAGGTGTCCCATACATCAACCCACCAACAGCACGTTGCATTATTATGATATATTTGTTACAAATGATGAAAGAATATCATCAAAATCTTACTAATAACTGCAGTCCATATCTTACATTTGCTGTATTTTTCTCCTAACCCACCCTATTGTTATTGTTTTAATATATTTTTATTGTAGAAGTTGTGAATTTAGAAAAAAAAATATTTGTGCATGTAATTTTAGCTATTTTGCAGGTTATTTCCTTTGCCTATGGATTTGATTTTACAAACATCTTTCTGAAGTGTAATTTAGTGTTCAGTGTGTTGATGATGATATAAGATTTTGGGGATATTTCTGAATGTAGGTGACGAAACCCAGGGGAAAAAAAGACACACAACTGCATGAACAAAGTGACAAATACCATAGTTTAATCCTGAAGATGTGGAACTGAAAAATACCCACTGGAATTTAGAACTGGAGTCTTATTTTTTTCCTTAAGCAGTGGTGGAGTTGATAGCCAGATTAAAAAAGATTTAGTTGTGGATTAATGCAGGGAAACAAGTATGCTTTAAAAATTTTAGAAGAGTATGTAAGTAGAGTAAAAAAACTTAATAGCAAATATTTATTAATGACTTACCAAATGTCAAGTAGTGATCTATTTGTTTTCATTGTGAAAAGTTATGCTGCACAACAATTCTGAGAGTTAGAACCTCTTTTTATCACCATTTTTAGATGAGGAAACTGAGGCAGTGGCCCAAGTTATGAAGTGGTGAAGTCTAGATTCAAATTCAGTTCATGAGATAAATAAATCTCCCTTTTGGTCTATGTTAAATGGCCCCAAGAACTGATTTTCATCCAAAAAATTATTAGTTTTTTTTACTGACTGTATGAACATTTGATACAGAATGTCTGAATTCTGTTTGTGATAAAAGGGGAATGAAGATATTTATTTTGGCTTCTGGCAAGGAGAGCCATAAATAATTTCTAAACTCCTCTAATAAATATCAATTGTGTGAAAATCAATAGAAGTGGAAAAGCATAAATGTTGCTAGAACTACATTACTAGAATTCTCAAGTAATTACATTTCACAAACCAATCTATACTTGTGTCCTGTGAACCATGTCTTCATCTTAGAAAGAAAGTTTTGATTGTGATTGTATTTTTCCCGAGTTTTAATTAGAGCAGGTTAAAATTAAGCATCAGTGAACATTTCTCCCTGCAGGGTGAGAGTGCAGTTGCAAGCTGGGAGAAAGAATTAATTCAAATTTTATCCACTCAGTGCCAGGTTTAATTATGAAAGAACAGTTGTGAACTGTGTTAAGACACATGGTAAATCAAGGCTTCCTTCAAAGAAAGGTTTGGCATGTGAGGTTGTGGAGTTTCTGGTTTGTTTAGAACATAAGCAGTTACACATGGTGAATTAGATTATGGGAACAGTTTTGTTGCTTCACAGAGTAATGACCATTTTTGTTCTAAATACGTTATGTTGGTTTATTTTTGTTCTGTTTTTGACTCCTTATTTCTCAACATCATGGATATTTTCTTCAGGGCTGTTTGATAAAATCTAATTCTTTCACAAAATAATGGGCTACTGTGACTGAAAGTGGTCAAATCAATATTTTTCTACATGTGGTTTAAGATATCACAGAAATGAGTCTTAATGGAAACAAGAGGAATGACTTGGCATATTAGGATTCTTTTCCTAAAACGTCCTTGAGAGTGTCATTTAATGCCTTCAAAATTGGAATTTTGGGCTGAATAGTGTTTGTAGTCCAAGCCATCCTGTACACTGTGGGATGTTTAACAGCATCCATGTCTTCTACTCACTAGATGCCAGTAGCACATTTCCCAGTTATGATTATTAAAATATGTCCAGATATTGCAAAATTCCTATGGGGGGCAGGGCAGGAATAGCCAGAAAAATCATGCTTGGTTGAAAACTGCCAGATTATTCAAATGAGTTTGTGAAGTAATTTATATTATAATACACAGAATTAGCAATGAATATGATATATGTGAAATACACAAAAATAGGTACTTTAATTAAGAATGGAGATTTGCTAAAATAATTCCAATCCCAGAATTAAAAGCAGAAACATATAATGATTCTGGAGTTAAATTGAAATCATTAGTTATCTGGTGTCACTTGTCTACAGGTAATAATCAGGTGGAATAACACAAGCACTCTGCCCTGGGTCCCTTGGTGTAAGCATTTAGGCTGTTTTTTATCAGAGTAAATGTGGATGCTTGTGAGGTACCTAGGGCCATATCTGAGGACCAGAAAACAAGGTGGGTTTAATACATCATTGTAGTTAAATGGTGATAATTCATTTTTTTACTGCTTGCATAAAAAATGTGATGGTACTAGAACAACGTTCCTACATTCAAGTTGAATATGAAAACCAGTGATGATAATCTACTAGAATAAGCTGAGTTTGTTTAAGTTACTTGTGCCCTCCTGTTTTAGGTACTAGACTGCTCAAAACAAATACCATGGATGGTTAGGCTTGAAAAATGGGAATTTATTTGCTTACACTTAGAGTCGAGGAAAATGTTCAAATTAAGACATCATCAAGACAATGCTTTACTATGAAGACCAGATGCCAGTGATCCTGGATGCCTCTGTCACATGGCAAGGCACATGGCAATGCCTGCTGGTCTCTCCATTCTGAGTTTTTTTCATTTCAGCTTCTTGCTTCTGTGGCTTTCTATCTCTGTGTCTGAATTTCCTTTTCCTATAAAGGACTCTTACAATAGGATAGGACCATTGTGTGCCAGGTGTATTACACCTTAACTGAAGTAGCCTCATCAAATGATTCTATTTACAATGGGTTCTTTCCTACAGGAAGGAATGAGACTTAAGAACAAGTTTTTCTTGGGACTATATAGCTTCAAACCATCAAACTCCAGCTTTTGGATCCCCAAAAGACATATGCTTTCTATATGGAAAATATATTCATTCCACCACAATATCATAAAAGCCTTTAGTCATTTCAGAAGCAATGCTTAGTACAGAGTCTCATCAAAATCGCTCTTAGGTGTAGTCTGCCCTGGGACACAATTCCTCTCCTTCTGTGGACCTGTGAAACCTTGAGAAATAGTTATCTGCTTCCAAAATACAATGGTGGGAAGTGGCTGTGGCTCAATTTGTTGGGCTCCTGTTTACCATATGGGAGGCCCCAGGTTTGATTCCCTGGGCCTCCTGGTGAAGGCAAGCTGGCCTGTGTGGCACGGTGAGCTGACGCAACAAAAGGAGAAAAGCAGACACAGAGCAACACACTGCAAATTGACACAGCGAGCACAAGCAGTGGGAAGGGTGGGGCAGTAAATAAAATAAACTAAATCTAAAAAAAAAAAAAAAAGACATGGAGAGGCAGGCTTGAATAAACGTTTTAATTTCCATGGGGAGAAATTGGAAGGTAAACAGGGATAACAGTTCTCAAACAGTTCAAACACTGCAGGGCATACTCCATGATATTTCCAGGTCTAAGAGTCATCTACGGAATGATGGATTGTGTTCTTGCTCTGATGGAGAGGCAGCCCTAAACCTTCTAAATGTTTGTGCAGCTTCCATGCTCTTCCCAGTCACTGAAGTGAAGGCTCACTCTATTCAAGCATAGGGATGACATCCAGACTCTCTGCAATCTCCATGGCACAGACTCAGCCCTCTCAGAACAGTGGACTGGTGGCCAGACTCTCTGCAATTACCAGGGAATATACTTCACCTTCTCTGAATCCTGGGGTGGCAGCTTTCTTCCTGAACAACAGGACAGTGGGTTTGCCCTCTCCATGTGCCAGGACAGACTCAAACTTGCCACACACATGGGTGGGCTCACTCTTTGGCCCAAGAAGATGTCTTTGGTCCAGACCTCAGCTTCCATAGTTCTACCCTTTAAGTGATTTTTCCTCCAATCCATCCATTTTTTGTCACTTTTAGTCCAGTCTGGCAGTGGTTTCATTCCTGCCGATCTCACAAAAAATTCGTCAGTTTTGCAAGTAGTAAACAGGGGACCAAGCCATCAGAGAAAAGAACTCTGTACAGATCCTTCCTGGATAACTGCATTCCCAATCCTAACTTGCACTGAAATGGCTGACTAGATCCATGTTTTCAGTTAAACCCTCACATTGAGCACTATTTTCCAGGGACTCACTTTCCACAGTTCAGAATTTTCCAAACCACCAATTTCTGGTTTCTTTTTGACCAGGAGTTCAGTTTTCAGCTAATCCTTTTCCTTTAAAATTTTACTATAAGCAGCATGGAGAATCTAGGTTGCATTTTCCACACTAAGCTTGGAAATCTCCTCAGCTAAATATCCAAGCTCCTCACTTCCAAATTTCACTTTCCATCCAACATCAAGCTCAATTATGCCAAGCTCTCTGCATCTTAACATAACTTTCACCTTTCTTCCAGTTTCCAATGACACTCATATCATTTTTTCTAAATCCTCATCAGAAGTACTTTTAGCATCCATATTTCTACCAACAGTCTCTTCAAAGCAATCTAAGCCTTTTCTATCAAACAGCTCACAATTTTTACAGCTCCACCCATTACACAATCTAAAGAGGTTTTGTATTTGCAATTAAAGCACCCCACATTTTTAGTACCAAAATTTGTTTTAGTTTCCTAGGCTGCTTCAAGCAGATACCATGAAATGGTTTGTCTTTACAATGGGAATCTATTAGCTTACAAACGTGAGACCGAGAAAATATCCAAACCAAGGCATCATCAATACAATGCTTTCCTTCCTAACACTGGCTGAGGCTGATCCATTGCTCCCTGCCACATGGCAAGGACAGGGAGGTAACATCTGTCTCTCCCTTCTCTTCTGGGTTACATTGGTTTCAGCTTTTTGAGTCTGTGGCTTTCTCTCTCTCTTTTTCTGTACCATTATGTTTATAAAGGACTCCTCTAACAGGATTCAGACCCAAAGTCCCATGAGGTGGGTGATTCCTTAACTGAAGTAGCCGCCCCAAAATATCCTATTTACAATGGGTTTACACACACAGGAATGGATTAGATTTAAGAACATGTTTTTTTCTGGGGTACATGTAGCTTCAAACCAACATATCTCCAATCAATGTAAAAAGAGACTATATAATATGATACTTCATATCAATATGGTACTTCATATAATATGATACTCCAATCAATTAGTCTGAGAGAACTTATTGTTTACTTTCCTGTTAATTGTTATAAAAAAGAAGATTGTAAATCATAAAAGGAATATTCAGACCAATGTGAGAATGTAATTTGCTTGCATAAATGGAAGTGAACTAATATAAGAGAGTGAAACAATGATCTTAAAACTATTACAGGTTGTTAAACAGATGAAATGCCAAAGGCAAACTTGTCTAAGTGCCCTCTGAGAATGAGAATCAAATTGGTTACTGCTTGGGGCAATTTGTATTTCAGCTTATTGTCTTCAAGGAAGACACACAGTATTTCTTTTGATGAATGAGGTGCATAAAAAGAAGAGGAAAAAATTCGATAACATTATGGAAAATGGCATTACTGACACAAAGAACTTAGTGGTAGTCAGAGTTGGGTTTCAGGAGAAGGGTTGACTACAAAGAGACCAGGGAGAAATTGTGGTTGATTGATCTGTTCTTTAACTTTATTGTGGTGGTGATTACAAGACTGTCTGCATTCTAAAAGATATAGAAATGTACAACTAGAAGGGTGACTTCCATATATAAATAAAATGGAAAAGTATTGAATGAAACATTTTATGTAGAGGTAGAAATATTTAAAATAATGCTACATATATTCTTATAAGAAAATAATAATATATTGACAAGATGAACTGAAATTGTGTGTAGGAAAGTGATTATCTCTGCATTGGGAGGAGTATAGAGAGGGAGTTCAACCCTTTCCATAAAACTTTATTTCTGAAATAAAAAAAATGATCCAAGGTAAATATAACCTATAAAGAGTATGGAAAAGAAACCTCCTTGATCAAAGGCTAAAAACTATTGGAGAAAATTAACTTCCCAGGTCTTCTGCCCTTCTTTATTCCCTCCTAAGTCAGAATCATGCCAAACTCTTGATGTACACAAAAGCTGTTCCATACTATGTGAATGAGGGTGTGAAGTTGGGTGAGATAAAAAACCATTCTCCTTAGTAAATCCTGTAAAGTATAATTTATTTCAACTCTGCTCTCTCAATCATTGGTGATTTGATTTTAGTAGATGACTGCCTTGTAAAAATATAACCAAAGGAATAATTTTCATAGTTGTGAACAGATTTGATTATAAAAGTTTGGAACTTTTATCATTGATAAAAATGAAAAGATATGAAAAAGTGTTTCTAATAATTATTGACATTGTGGTAGAGAGAACAATGTTTCTTCCAAGATTTCCATAGAACTTGTGAATATACTACCTTAAATAGCAAAAGGTACTTTGCAGATGTGAGTTAAGGAACATAAGTTGGAGAGATTATCCTGGAGAGTTCATGTATACATTCTGTAATCATGAGGATCCTTATAAGAGTGAAACAAAGCATCAACATCAGAAAAGGAGATGTGATGATGGAAGCAGAGGTTGGAGTGATAAACTTTGAAGATGAAGAAAGGCACCACAAGACATGGAATACACAAATATGTGAGTACACCCAATACCATTGACTGTAATCTTTGGGTGGATTTATGCTTTATTAATATGTATCAGTAAAAATGATTTGCTGAAAAATGAAAATCACATATATTACTATGTCATATATTCATTTATTTAGATACTTTGATAACTTTAATTGAATAAAATTTTTTTCCTTATCACCAAAAAAAAAAA
>JAQZBX010017533.1:0-22364 GCA_029593785.1 Cabassous unicinctus | reverse complement strand
GTATCAGTAAAAATGATTTGCTGAAAAATGAAAATCACATATATTACTATGTCATATATTCATTTATTTAGATACTTTGATAACTTTAATTGAATAAAATTTTTTTCCTTATCACCAAAAAAAAAAAGAGTGAGACAAGAGAGTCAACATGAGATAAAGAGATGTGGTGGTGGAAGCAGAGACTGTTGTGATGCACTTTGAAGATGCAGGAATGCACCACGAGGTATGGAATACAAGCAGCTGATAAGGCAGGATCCTAAGAAGGTTTCTTTCCTAGAGACTCCAGAAGGAACAAGCCCTGCTGCCACCTTTCCCATGGATCTAATTTTAGACTTTTGCCCTCCAGAACTGTAAGATAATAAATTTGCGTTACCTTAAGTCAATAAGGTCGTGGTAACTTGTTTCACCAGCAGTAGGATACTGATATAGACATAACAAGTAATGGTTTTTTAAAAGATATTAAACACATAATCAAATTCATGTGGAAACCTTTAAGACTATAGTATATTATAACATCTCCAGAAATTTTTCTTGTGGGAGGAATTATAATGATAATATAAGAAATAGTCAAAATCATCATGAATTTTTCATATCAATTCTCCATGGTTTTTAAAAACTGTGATATGTAATGCATGTGAATATGTAGTTAAATGGTTTCCATTTATTTTTGGTTTCTAAAGCCTCAATTAACTGAAAGACAGTGTTTAGAAAAGTTTTTAATAACCTTTTTCCCTTTAATCATAAGAAGTTCTAAAGAAACTAAGATTCAAAAATGGACAACGTGAAAATAAGGAACAGTGTCACAACACAATCCTTTGTTTTAATTGCAATATAGTCTCATATTAAGAAACAAATTCATTTTAAATTGCCCTCAAATTTATGTGAAATCAATGTATTATGAGTATATTCTTATAATGTTCCTGACAAGAAGTATTTTAAAGAGCTAGATTTTAAAAACATAAATAAGGAAGATGGCATTGCTATGTAGGCAGGGCTCAACTCTATCACAAAAACAGCAGAAGAACAGAAATCTATCTGAGGGAGCTTTCTTAGGGATCTGCAGACCAGGAGAGTGCTGCACATCATCCAGGAGGGAGAGGAATGGAGAGGCATGGAAGCCAAATGAAGCTCAACCCTCTGGCTGGGAAGGGTGCATATACCCAACCCTCAACGCAAATAACCTTGGTAAAATCCCTGCTTCACTGCAGCAAACTGAGTGGGGAAAGAAGGTCCTCCTCCCTGGGAAAAAAAGAAGTCTGGCAGAGAGCAGGTTCTCTTCAGAGCGTTTGGCCAGCTGAGCCCCATATGAAACAAACAAATACCCCAACAAGCACTGAAGGGTCCAAGGGAGAGGGGATCAGGGATCTGATCAGGCAGACTGTCACACCCAGTTGCCCTGGAAAAGAAAAGAACTAGTTGAGGAAGTCAGTAGAGGCATCCAGAAACCAAAGCAGCAAGGGAGAGAAGGAAGCCAGGAGAGATAACTGGCAAATTGTTAGAAGCCCACCTCGCTTTAGGGAAAAGTGGGCAGAGAAAACCAGATAAGATTCCCGAAGCCTACCTAACCCGTGGAGTGTGTACAACTCTGTGGAGGATTGCCTCACATATACTAGGTCCCTAGTTTGATTCCAAGTAGCTCCTAATAGAATGGATCCAACAGGATCCAACAGGTTGTCAGGCTTCAACCTGACAGTGATCCAACAGGTTTGTCAGGTTTCAGCCATACCTGTGACAGAGAACATATAGACTGAGATTTCATTGTTTTAGGTTTTTTGATCTGTGGTTTTATATATTTTATTATTTTATTTTATTATTTTATTCTCTAAAACTGGGTACCTAACCTGTGGGAGGCAGGATGCAGGGTGATTCCTTGATGAGTATTGACAGCCTGAGGTGATTCATAGGGGTTTAAAAGAGAAGTCCGTGTTTCCTCGGTTGATTTTTATATTTACTTTCTTTTTTTCCTTTTTCCTTTTCCTTATTTTTTTCTCCTTAGTTTCTTTATTTCTTTTCTTTCTTTCATTTTCCCTTCTTCCATTGCTTTTCTTTCATTTCATCTTCTCTTGTTTGCTCTTCATTTTTTTTCATCTTCTCATCTTTGCAGTATTTCATATTATTCTATTTTTTTCTTGTTTCATTTTATATTCTTATTCCTTTGTATTTTTTATAATTTTTCACTCTTATTACATATTTTTTTGTTCCTGGCTCTTTCATGGTTCTTTTTCTACCTTTTAAAATATTATGCAGGACAGATGTAGCTCAAACCTTTGGGCTCCCATCTCCCATTTGGCGGGACCTGGGTTCAATCCCCAGGACCTCTGAGTAAAAAAAAAAAAAATTATGATTATTATTAGTAATTATAATTATTATCTTTCTCTCCCTTTCCATTTCTATGAGCATAATATTTTTTCAAGGGAACACAGATAACTACAAGGATATAAAGTAAGTGAAATGAAGTGTCAAAGAGGAAACTTAACACAAAATAAAATAAAGTCTTAGAATAAAAGGAAAAGAAAACCATTTAAATAAGTCCATCAAGATAAACACAAGCTCAGACATCAACCAAAAAATACAAGCTATTTGAAGAGGAAGGAAACCATGACCCAGTTTAATGAATAAAATAAAATACAAGAGGAGAGGCAGAATGTGGAACAACTAATCAAGGACGTCCAAACAAATATCATGAATCAGCTTAATGAAGTGAAGGAAGAGATAAAGCATTTTAAAAAGACACTGGGGGAAACATACTGAAGAAGCCATAAACATACTTAAAAAGATAAAAGTTTTGATGGTGATGAATGACAAAATGCAAGAAATCAAAAATACACTGGAAGCACATAACAGCAGATTTGAACAGGCAGAGGAAAAATTAGTGATGTCAAAGATAGTACATTCGAAATCAGACAGTAGAACAAATAGATAAAAGTATATATAAAATTTAGCAGGGACACAAGGAATTGAATTAAAAAATGAAATGCACAAACATAGATATTATAGGCATCCTAGAGGGAGAAGAAAAGAGAAGGGGCAGAAAGAGTGTTGGATTAAATAATCATTGTAATACACCAACAATAACTGATTGAAAGAAAAAAAAATCACATAATCATCTCTATTGATAAAGAAAAAGCAATTGACAAAATACAGCATTCTTTCTTGACAAAAACACTTCAAAGGATAGGAATACAAGGAAACTTCTTCAACATAATAAAGGGTATAGATGAAAAACCCACAGCTAATATCATATTCAATGGTGAAATGCTTAAGGAATTCCCTCTAAGATCTGGAACAAGACAAGGATGCCCACTGTCACTGCTGTTATTTAACATTGTGTTAGAAGTACTTGCTCAAGCACTTAGGAAAGAAAAAGAAATAAAAGGTACTCAAATTGGAAAAAATGAGTGCAGATCACCATTTCACACCTTATACAAAAATTAACTCAAGGTGGATCAAAGACTTCAATATAAGATCCTAAACCATAAAGCTCCTAAAAGATAATATAGGGAAATACCTATGAGATATTGTAATAGGAAATGTGAGTACAGAAAATTTACACTTTACACCCAAAGCATGAGCAACAAAAGATAAAATAGATAAATGGGACCTCCTCAAAATTAAAAACTTTTTTTGTTTCAAAGGAGTTTGTCTGGAACATGAAAAGGCAGCCTCCTCAATGGGAGAAAATATTGGTAAACATTATCTGATAAAGGCCTATTATTCAGCATATTTAAAAAAAACCTACATCTCAAAAGTAAAAAGACAAACAACCCACTTACAAAATGGGCAAGGTATTTGAATAGTCACTTTCCCAAAGAGGAAATATGAATGGCTGAAAAGCACATGAAAAGATGCTCAACATCACTATTTCCCTAAAATACAAATAAAAACTAGAATGACATATAATCTTACACAGATTAAACTGGTGGCTATTAAAAAAAAATAGAGAATTACAAGTGTTGGTAAGGATGTGATGGAAAGAGAACGTTCATTCACTGCTGGAGTGAATGTATAATGGTGCAGCCATTGTGAAGTATAGTTTGGCAGTTCTTCAGGAAGCTATAGAACTTCCATATTATACAGCAAGGCAAGAAGGGTAGAGTGTGGGATATATGGGAATATTGTACATTTTCTATGTGAGTTTCTGTTACATAAACCTTCTTTGAAAATTGAATGAAAAAAATTGAAACACTGTGGGAACACATAGAAGAAATTGTCACTGTGCATAGAAGATAACAGATCTTCTGGGAATGAAATACAATTAGTTTTTTAAAGCTTTATATATAAATTTATTTTAATTTTTTATTATTTATTTTTATTGTTTTAAATTGTTTATTTTTCTTTGACTTTGAGGAAATTTTATATTGCAGATGTGTCACAACTGTGATAAGGTAGGATCACTGGTGAGGGGTGTGGGTGGTGTGGGGATGCATGGGAATTTGGACCTGGGACATGCCCCTAGGGAATATTAATATTTTTAAATGGTCATGGGATGTTTTCTTAGTAAATGGAGACACCTACAATAACTGAAAGAATATTGAATTCCCATCCTTGGGAGTCCTGATTCATTCTCTAATATTGTGGCAATAATCCCTAGAGTACATGGGCTGACCCTAGTGAAAGAATAAAGATCAGTATGCCAGGCCCTTGATATTAATGCTTGTACTTTCTTGTTCTTGAAATTGAGACTTAGCCTAGTATTATATGTTGCCTAAGAGTTACCACCTGAAATCCTCCTTAATGCTCTAATGTGGCCTCTCTCTAAGCCAAACTCAGCATATGAACTCACTACCTTCCCCACAGTGTGGGACATGACTCCCAGAAATGAGCTTCCTTGACACTGAGGGATTATTAGCAAGCACCAACTAGTGATGCATTTGGAAAAGGACCTCAACCAAAAGTGGGATATATTAAATATAAATGAGTTTTTATGGCTAAGAAATTTAAAAGAGAGTCAGGTGGTCATTCCAGGGGTTATGCTTATGGACATCTTAGGAGGGTCTCACTGACAGTTGCAGTAAACAGTGCCTCAAGCAAGGGGCTTCTGAGGTGTCTGGAGACATCTGCACACTATAGGCAGGGCAGAAAACCCCAGGAATTCAATATCCTGTGAGTGTCTTACTTTGTAACATATGATAACCTATCTCCTTAACATATCAGAGTAGGACTAATTTATAATTTCCTCCATATTTTACTTATCCCCTTTTATTTGAACCAAAAATTAGCATTATACCCATTAAATATGTGTCCCAAAGACTTAAATGTTCTAGCTGTTCACATAATGGTTGAGCCCTGAATCTCAGCAGAGTTGCAGCCAACACCTACTCTCCTATTCATTTGACTCATTGAGGACCACTAAAAGGATGATTATGAACAACACACATCCCCAAACACAGAAATTATATATAACAATTCCAGCCATCTGCCCCATGGGATCTAAGGCCCCTCTCAATTGGAAGCAGAGTATGTCTCACTATCCCAAAATCCTTCAAGATTGAGGAATGAAAAAACATAAGGGGGGATACAAATATGAACTAAAGTAGGCTTATTAATATTTTAGTAATGCAAGAACTTGTAACATTGATAGAGGCACTGGTCACCAGAGATCCTGAGCAGAGGGAGAGGGAAGAAATAGGTGTAACTTGGGGCATTTTGGGAAAATTGGAATTGTTCTGCATGACATTACAATGACAGATACAGGCCATTATACATTTTGTCAAAGCCTATAAAATTGTACTGTGCAAAGTGTAAACTATAATATAAATTATAGACCATGGTTAATATCAATACTCTGATATGTGTTCATCAATTTTTAGAAATGTGCCACACTAATGAAAAATGTTATTAGGGGGAAGTGTGAGAGGTGGAAGGGTGGTGCATTTTGGAATCCCTTATATTTTTGAATTAACAGTGATGAAATCTAAAGTTTCTTTAAAAAAGCATAAATAGTGATGTCCATTAAATATTTTGTTGAGTACAATGATTATGTATAATATATTCAGAAACAATGATATTTCTGTATATGTATGAACATACATATACATCAAAGTACATGAAATTTGATGAATAAAAGCAAATTTAGCGTCCTGGAGGAGAGTGGTGTGGTACCTTAGAGAAAAGGATTTCGGATATGCAGACTATTTCCAAAATGAGGTAGTAAAATTTTCTTTTTACATGGCATGCATTCTATTCAAGTAGAATGTAAAGTCCAAGTGTACATTTTTTCAAAACTATTGACATATCAACTCTCAATGACGTTAAGTGTATTGCAAGACAAGAAAGAATTGTGAACACCTACAGCTTCCATACTGGTCTTAAATTGCCTTCTGCTGTGGCTGTTTTAAATATTGTTATTTTGGACAGTAACCATACTGAGACTCAGTCATTTCTAGTGCACAATCACATTTTCTTTTTTGATCAACTGACCATTTACTGTGCAAATATTTGCCTTTGCCTTTTTCTAATATCAGGTCCTACATCAGAACTTTTGTAGAAGGAGAATATGTCCTTTGTGTGCAGATCTTTTTCCCAAATGATTTCTTAAAAGTCCTTAGTTTTGCTTGACCATCTTGCTTGAGTAATTTATATTGCAGATAAAGAAGGGATCAATACAGGATAAGATATTTCTGTGTTCTCCACATACTTGCACGTTTCCTCAAGAGTATATAAATAGTTTCCCTGTTTTTCAGACTGTGAGTGTGATAAAACTTTCCAGACAAAGAATGAAATCCATTCCCTAGCTTTTGGAAGACTTTGCTAAATATTCAAACTGGTTTTTTGCAAGCAATTATCTTTTACAAGGCTATCATGGAGATATAGTGGTTTGGTTCCAGCCCCACAGTAATGCAAATATCACAATAAAGCAAGTCACATGAATTTTTTTTGTTTCCCAATGCCTATAAAGTTTATGTTTGCACTAGACTGTAGTATATTAAGTGTGCAATAACATTATGTCTAAAACACCAATGTATATACCTTAATTTAAAAATACTTTATTGCTAACAAATGCTCACCATGATCTAAGCCTTTGGCCAGAATGCTTGAAGGTCTAGCCTTAATGTTGATGGATGCTGACTGAGGAGGGTTATGGTTGCTGAAATCTGAGGTGGCAGTGGCAAACTGTTAAAATAAGACATTAATGAAGTTTGCCACATCGATTGACTCCTCCTTTCACTTAAACTTAGAGCCCATTAAAGAGATATTAATTGGCTTTATTTCAATATTGTTGTGTCTCAGGGAATATGGAGGCCTGAGGAAAAGAAGAGATGTGTCTAAATGGCTGATCATGGAGCAGTCAGAACTCATACAACATTTATCAGTTAAGTTCTCCTCTCTTATAAGGACATCATTCATGGTGCCCCAGAACAATTCCAAAGATAATCTCAAAGATCACTGCTCACAGATACCCATAAGAGATATAATAGCAATGAAATCGTTTGAAATATTGTGAGAATTACTAGAGTGTTACACAGAGACACCAAATGAGCACATACACTTGGCAAAATGGCACTGATAGTCTTGCTTTATGCAGGTTTGCTGCAAACCCTCAATTTGTAAAAAATGAAATATCTGTGTAGTGCCATAATTCAAGTGCAATAAAACAATGTTGATTGTAATTATGTTTTGGACATTTCCTGTACTTTTCAGAGCAGTGCAAACATTCTCCTGCACAAGGCTAAAAATAATTGTAGGTATACACTCAACAAGACAGATAGGTAGGAAGTTTGTGAAGCTCCACAGACTCCTCATTTCCTCTAATTCCCACTTTTTCTGGAATCAAGTTATGGTGCCCCAAAACAATTACAGCAGTTAACAATGAAGATCACTGCCCACTGATCACCATAAGAGATATAATAACCATGAAATAGTTTTAAATACTGTGAGAATTATCAAAGTGTGACACAGAGAAACTAAATGAGCACATGCTGTTGGAAAAATGGTGCTGATTTTCTTGCCTGTTTCATTAAATTTGGGAACTTTTGGATATTATTTCTTCTTATTCCTTCAAATATATTTTTGTCCTTTTCTCTTTCTCCTTTCTTTTTGGGCTCCCTTTATATATATACACTTAATGGTGTCTCACAATTCTTATTGTCTGCTCACATTTTTCCAATCTTTTCTCTTTCTTCTCTTCCAA
Source organism: Cabassous unicinctus (assembly GCA_029593785.1). Taxonomy (NCBI): domain Eukaryota; kingdom Metazoa; phylum Chordata; class Mammalia; order Cingulata; family Chlamyphoridae; genus Cabassous; species Cabassous unicinctus. The sequence goes on along the minus strand of JAQZBX010017533.1, from coordinate 14,233 downwards.
CTAGTTGATACCAAGTGACCTGTCTTCAAGTTCATTGATTCTTTCTTCTCTCTGATAGAATCTGCCATTCAAACACTCTAGTGAAATTTTCATTTCTGTTATATTACTTTTCAGTTCCAGATTTTGTATTTGGGGCTTTGTTTTAATTTCTGTCTATTTTTTAAAAAAATTCTCTATTTGTGGAGACATTCTTTAGTCATTTGCATGTTTTCTTTTAGAACTTTGATGACGTTTACAAAAGGTGACTTAAAGTCATTATCTAGTCAAGCTAATGTTTGGGCTTAATCTTGCTGAATTTATTGAGATATGCTTTGTGATACAACATATGGTCTACCCTATAGAAAGATCTATAAGCACTTGAAGGAATGTATATCCTTTTGTTTTGGGGTGCAAAGTTCTGTAAATGTCTATTAGGTTTAGTCCATTTACCACATTATTCAAATTCTATGTTTGTTTATATGCTCAGATCTTCTGTCCAATGCTGAGAGTGATGTATTGAAGTCCCCAACTATTACTGTAGAGACATCTATTTCTCCCTTCAGTTTTGTTATTGTTTCCCTCATGTAATTTGGAGCATCCTGGTTAGTTGCATATACATTTATGGTTGTTGTTTCTTTTTCATGAATTATTCCTTTTATTAATATGTAGTGTCCTTCCTTGTCTCTATTGACAGTTTTGCTTTGCAAGTCAATTTCATCTGATATGAGTATAGGTACTCTGGCCTTTTTATTTTATTTATTTATTTATTTTTGGTTACTGCATGCATGGAGTATCTTTTTCCAGCCTTTCACTTTCAATCTATTGGTATCCTTGGATCTAAGGTGAGTCTCTTGTAGACAGCATATAGATGGCTCATATATTCTTATCCATTCTGACAGTCTGTGTCCTTTGATCAGGAAATTTAATTCATTAACACTCAATATTATTACTGTAAAGACAGTTATTTCACCCATTTTGACCTTCAGGTTTTATGTGTCATATTTTATTTTCACCACTCTTTTGACACCTTTAGTTACTTTTACTTATATAATCTTCAATTCTAAACTTTCTTCCAAACCTCTCTCTCCTGTCTTTTCTTTTCAGGCTATAGCACACCATTTAGTATTTCCTACAAAGCTTGTCTCTTTGTTATAAACTCTCTGTTTCTGTTTATCTGTGAATATTCTTAACTCACCCTCATTTTTGAAAGACAATCTTGCTGCATATAAGATTCTTTGCTGGCAATTTTTCTCTTGCACTATCTTAAATATATCATACTACTTCCTTCTTGTCTCCATGGTTTCTGATGAGAAATTGGCACTTAATCTCATTGGGTATCACCTATATGTTATGTATTGCTTTTCTTTTCCTGCTCTCAGAAATCTCTCATTGTCTTTGGCATTTGACATTCCAATTATTATGTTTCTCAGAGTTGTTCTATTCAGATTTATTTGGATGGAATACATTATGCTCCTTGGACATGGATATCTCTGCCCTTCTATAGGGTTGGGGAATTTTCTAGCATTATTTCTTCAAATATTCTTTCTGCCCCCTTTTCCTTCTCTTCTCCTTCTGAGACACCCAAGACATGTATATTTGCACCTATCTTGTTGTCATTTAGTTCCCTGATACCTTGTTTAATTTTTTTCCATTCTTTTCTTCATCTGTTCTTTTGTATGATCACTTTTGAATGCCATGTCTTCAAGCTCACTGATCCTTTCTTTTGCCTCCTCAAATCTGATGTTTTATGTCTCCAGTGTACTTTTAATTTCATTTATTGCATCTTTCATTCCCATAAGATCTCCTCATTTTCTATGTTTGCTTTAAAATTCTTCTTTGTGGTCACCCAATGACTTTTTTTGCATGTGTTGGTTTGAAATATTCTTTTTTTGGTAAATACCTGTGTTTAAAATAAATGAACCCTACTTACAAGTTATATAAAGAACCTGAGTCACAGTACACAAATTTCATCCATCACAGTTAGATGGTGGGGCCTCAGGAGCCTGTGGGATCCTTGGGTGGGGTTTAGTTTCAAGAAAGTAGGTTAAGAGGTGATAATAAGCTAACAGGCCAAGGAAGGCTGCTCAATAGTCTGGTCCTAGTGTTAGAACCCAGGCCACCTTCTGGACTGAAGGAGTTTAAGGATAGGAGGCTGTATTAGTCAGCCAAAGGGGTGCTGATGCAAAATACCAGAAATTGGTTGGTTTTATTAAAGGGTATTTATTTGGGGTAGAAAGTTACAGTTACTGGGCCATAAAGAATAAGTTTCTTCCCTCACCAAAGTCTGTTGCTACGTGTTGGAGCAAGGCAGCTGCCGATGTTTGCCAGGGTTCAGGCTTCTTGGCCTCCTCTCTTCCTCGGGCTCCATTTCTCTCTGGGCTTAGCTCCTCTGTTTCTTCTACAAGGTCAGCTGTAGACTTTGAGGCTCTCTAGGCTTTTACTCTCTCCACAAGGCCAGATGGGAACTGTTAGGCGAATGGCTCATCTCTATCCCAGCGTCCTCTCTCCTTCCTCACCAGAACTCCAACATCAAAACTGCTCCCTCTGTCCTTTGCCATGCCTTTTTCTATTCGATTCCCCCACCCACCAAGGGGTGGAGCTCAATGCCCTACTGATGTGGCCCAGTCAATGCCCTAATCATAACTTAATCATGCCCAGATTAAAAGACCAGTTTATAATCATATTCCAATATCTATTTTTGGAATTCATAATTACATCAAACTGCCAGACTGCTACAGAGGCCAACTCTGGTACCTGGTTAATGTAGTGCACCCTAAAATCCCAACTCTTCTCCTGCTCCCATACCTTTCCCCAGTTGCAGCTCTGGTGAATAGGGCTAATCAGGCCATAGAATCCTTATCCCACGTTTTCCCTCCCAAAACCCTTAGGGTATGGTAAAAATACAGTCCTTCTTTCCTGATGGGGCTAGGAAAGAGGCAGTGGTACTCTGACTGATCCTTAAGGAAAGTGGCAATACTGATCCACAAGTAGGGCCAGTGCCCATTATAGTAACCTCTTACTGAAGTCCTTGGTTGAGGGCAGTTCAAAGCTTGGCATTACCGACCTCCCTACTTCTAGTATGATGATGCACACATCTTGGTACCCAAGGAGACAGTCCTCAAGGAAGCATTCCAAGCCATAATCATGGTTTCATCTAAAAAAGTCAACTAATGATTTATCACTATTCCTGCTCTCTTTTTTCTTCTACTTCTATGTGGTTCCTAAATCCTGAGCTATCTTCTCCTGCTGGCTCTCTCTGGCTTTAATAAGAGTCAGGGGGGAAAGTTTTGTGATTTTCTTCCCCTCCTCCCTCTTTTTATATGGGAAGGAAGTGGGTCTCGTAATCCTTCATGTGCTTTTGCCGTGGATTTGTGTCCTTAGTTGATGAATGCTCAATACCCAGTCCTGTGTTTTGGCTCCATCTCCTGCCATGTGGATACAGCTAATGTGTAGTTTGAGAATGATCCTCTTGCCTAGGCTTCTCCCACCTTGGGGAGGGGGGAGTGAAAGGTGGTGGTGTTAGGGACCTTACTAGTGGTGGTAATTGACTTGTTACTTCTTTGAAGGTCTTCCTTAAAGCTAACCTTCGGCCATATGGGGTTAAAGAAATTTCTTCCTGAACAAAGAACTTTGGAGGAGGGAGGCCTCTTCCCTCCCCTTATAGCCAGAGTGCAGTTGGCAAATGCAACCTTCCTCCTACTCAGGAGCTAGAGGGTCAATGTGAGCACTTTGTCTTCAAGGTTGAAAACAACATTACCAAGCATTTCTACCCAAAGCCTTCTTTCTTTCTTTCTTCCCATGAAATCCTTGCCCTGCCCCCACAAACTTTGGGTCTTGAGAAAACCTTGAGAACTGGAGGTGGTTACAACTACTCTCACCTCTCACCTGTGCCAGGGAGTCATGGGGTAATGTCATTCTTATGCAAGAAATGGAGGGTGGAGCCCAGGAGGCCCTGATGCTGCCACATTTGCTTACAGGTTTGCAAATTGCTGTTGCCTGCTCTCCCTTGCTCTTAACCTGATACAGGGGCTGGTCTTTGTCTCCAAATGTATCTCTTTCTGGAGTGCCTGGTTAGCTTGTCAGTATCAGTGGCACCAGGGCTTTTTTTGTCCCTCAGTGCCCTCAAGCCCTGGTACACAACTTTAACTTCAGAAGCCCAGGTAGAGAGTAATTGTGTACCTACTGCATAGGAGGTAGAGAATGGAGGTGATTTTTCATCCCTGCTACACTTTCACCATTTTTTATTCTTTTCTGGAACACCTGCCTCTAAGTCCAGTTTTCCAAAGAAGCAGGTGGGCAAGCCAAGCAAAGCCAAAGTTGAGGCTGGAGGAACAGATAGAGGTAGGACAGTCCCAGAATTGAGAGCCACCAGTTTGTAGTTTCCTCTCTGCCTAGGTGTTCCACTTTCCCAGATCACTGGTGAGTCAGGCCCATGGCACAAGAAAAGAGCTGTGTGGAGGGGAAGATAGGAAGAAGCACCCTGTAGCCTTTGGCCCATGCACAAAGCAGGCTGGGGGCCTCTCCCTGGAGCAGAGAGGATGGAACATCCCCATGAACCTGTATCCATCCCCTTGGACAGGGTGAAGGAGGAAGAAGAGAAAAATGCTGCCCCAGCAGCCACACAGCATGACACCCAGGGAAGGGGCAATGAGGGGCTTTGATACAAAACACACTGGAGGAGAAGGGGACAGAGAAAAAAATGTGGGAAGAGCAAAAAGCAAAAAGGAAACAAGGTGTACTGAGAAGGGAAGAGTCTTATCATGGCCTTGACTCCAGACTTGGGCATTGCCTGGGAAGCTCAGGGCAGTAAGACAGTGTTCATAGCACATCTTGGGGTCTTAGCAAGCCTCTGGCTGGGGAAACAGGCTGAAGGATAACACTCCAGGGTAGAGGGGTTGGGGGCAGAGGCTGCTCAGAGATGACTGTGGAGCTGTTCTCAGGGCCAAGCAGGGGGGAGTAGCAGCTACTGATAATCAACAGGATCATGCAAGTGAGAGGATGGCAGAAGGCAAAGATGAGGCTTCCCCATCTGCCCACAGGCCTCTTGAGGGTTAGGGGTTATTGTGAGGGTTTCCCACAAAGGACCCTCAGCACCAGCAGGTTTTCAAAGAGTTCGCTGGTCCCTCAGGTTTGCCCTCATCCTCTTCCAGGTCTGACAGTCTCAACTATGCCAACTGGATGGTCTGGGCCTGCAGCACCAGTTCTGTCAGACGTGTGAAAGACTCCTTAATGTTGAGGTTGGTGCAGGCACTTGTTTCCTAGAAGTCCATGCCACACTCCTTAGCCAGCTGCTACCCTTGCATCCTCCCATCTACTGTTTCTGCTCGTCATCAGCCTTATTCTCTATAAAGATGTTCTGAACACCTTCTGGTGCATACGAATCCACATCACTGACCCACGTCATGCAGTGCTAGTAAGAAACTCACTGCTAATGTCATACACTAAAAATATTCCTTGCGCCTTTCAATAGTACTGCTTTGTGATGGTCTGATATTTCTCCTGCCCAGCTTTGTCCCAAATCTGTATCCACACTTTGATGCCATCTACCTCTGTGGTCTTCATCTTAATGTCAACACTGATGGTGGAGATGTGTGAGTACTGGAACTTGTAGGTGAAGGCACAGCAGGCAGGTCTTGCCCACCCCAGTCCTTGATCCACAGAAGCCAGAACAGCACATGCATTGCTTCACCGTGGCTGGGACCGGAAGGGACAAGGGGGCTGCGGGCTCAGCTGCACTCAGCCACTGTCATCACAGCCTGCACCTGCCTGGGGGTGCCTCAGGAAGTGGGAAGGAAGACACCAGGCTGCTCACAACTCCCTAGGTGCAGGGAAGCCTGGTTGCAGCCGGAGCCCCACAAGCACAAAGTGTGCCTGCTCAGCTCAGCTTCATTCTCCGCACCACCAATGTCATCTTAAAATCCTTAATCTCTCTAGCCATCTCATCTAATTTATTAAGGAGACTTGTTTGAACATCTGTGATTAGTCATCTCAACTCCTTTATGTCATCTGGAGGCTTATCTTGTTCCTTTAACTGAGCTATGTCTTCCTGTTTCTTGGTATGGATTGTAATTTTTTTGTTGTTGTTTTGGCATCTGGCTTACTAGATATATTTATTCTGGGTGCAGTTTCTCTCTTCACTTTAAGACTTTCTTGCCCTTTCTCTATTGCTGTTTGTATAGTAGGAGGTGAGGAGGTAAGTTGTGCCATAGGCTGTGGAGGCTGAAGCTGCCTGCATTGCCCCAGGGACCAATGAAGCTTTTCCCACCTTTCTCCATTGCCAGGGGTAGTGACAGAGCCACAGCCATGTGTAAATAATCCAAGTCATGCAGGTCAAGACCATTTGTAGTTGCCTGAAGAGACTGATTAAGCCTCACACCCCTTTCTCTCCTGCCTGGTGTGGAGATGAACCTGCAGGTGTGGGCAGTAAGCTATGCCCTGTGGGTCCAAAATGACAGCAGTTGCACAGGTAAACAGACCTAGCTCCAACCCCTGCCCCCTGCCAGGGCTGGGGATGGACCCTCTGAAGTGCCCAACAATCTAAATTGTGTGGGCCAAAAGTGCTCCCTGAGAGGCTGAGTAAGTACTGTCCCTTCTGCCCTTTAGGGGGTGGGAACAGAACCATTGACACCCAAATGCTCATTCCATTTAGGCTGAAAGTGCTTGCCATTGCCCAGAGAGACTGAGGATACACCAGCTCCATCCTATCTTATTGGAGGATGGGGGTGGATCCAAGTTACCCACCAGTCCCAGCCATGCAAGCCAAAGTGTCTGTCATTGCCTGGAGAGGCTGAGGAAACACAACTCCCCTTCTACCTTACTTGGGGACAAGAAGGGAGCTATAGGTTGTCTGACTATTCAGTCTGTGTGTGCTGAAATAATCTGCAGTTACCCAAAGAGGCTGAGGAAACACAGCTCCCCTCATGTTCCATTGGGAGGTGGAGATGGAGACAAAGGTGCCCAAGTATCTAGTTTGTGTAGGCTGAAAGTTACTATAGTTTTACAGCAAAGCTGAAGAACCCCAGCCCCCTCCTAATCTATGGGGTTGGAGGGGTGGAGATGGAACTAAAGGTGCTCAAAAAACGAGTTTGTTTGGGCTGAACATTCCTGTGCCTGCAGTTTTGCACAGAGAGGCCAAGGAAACACAGTTCCTCTCCTATCTTTTTGAGATGTGGGGATGAAGCCCTAGGTGGCCAACTATTCAGTCTGTGGTGGCTGAATGTACCTGCAGTTACCCAGAGAGGCTGGTGCAGATCCAGCCAGTTTCCTTCTTTCCAGAGGTGGGGTTGGAGCCTAGGTTAGGGCTGTAGCCCAGTTCGGGTGGAAAGAAGCCAGTCCCTACCATCACTGTGATTTTCAATCAGACCCGCTTCCCCTCATGCTGGGGGTGGAGTCAAAATGGTGGCTACCATCCACTTTCCCACTTGGACAGGGTCAAACTTTAGCTATTCTTAAGGATACATTTTAGCCAGATAAATTTACTAATCAATAGCTGAAGTTGGTGGCCAACCAGCTCTTCCTCCCCCTGTTTTTGGGAAATGGAGCTTGCAACTCCAGCCACAGAATAGCTCCTGAGGAGGCTCGTGCTGCCAGATGGGATGAGCACTGGTTTCCTAGGCGTGGAGTGCTCTAATCATGAATCTTCTATGCAGAAAGGCAGTCTCCTCCTTTCATTCTTTCAAGGATGTTGCAGGATGCTCTTCTGGTCTCTGGGAGCCCCCAAACAGGTGCTTTAGATGACTCTGTGTGATTACTAACTGCCCTGTAGCATGGACTGATTCTTGGAGCACCTTACTCTGCTGCCATCTTGCCCCTCCCCTGAAAGGTTATTGATTTTTGCATATTCATCTTTTATTCCACCACTTTGCTGAATGCATCTATTAATTCTAGAATTTTTTAGATACAGTATCATAGTTTTCTGAATATAGGTCCTTTATGTCCTTGGTTAAGTTTTTCCTAAATATTTAATTGTTTTAGTTGCTATTATAAATGGATTTTTTTCCCGATTTCCATCTCAGATTGCACATCAGTAGTGTAGAGAAATACTATTAATTTTTGCATATTAATCTTCTATCCCTCCACTTTGCTGAACTCATCTATTAGTTCTAGGACCTTTCTAGTGGATTTCTCAGGAGATTCTAGATATAGGATCATATCACCAGTGAAGAGTGAAAGTTTTACATCTTCCTTTCCTATTTGGTTGCCTTTTATTTCTTTGTCTAGCCTAATTGATCTAGCTAGAACCTCTAGCACAGTATGGAATAACAGTGGTGATGGTGGGGATCCTTGTCTTGTTCCTGATCTCAGGAGGAAATCTTTCATTCTTTCATCATTGAGTACAATGCTAGCTGTAGGTTTTTCATACATGCATTTTACCATACTGAGAAAGCTTCCTTCTGTTCCTATTTTGGAATGCTTTTATCAAGAAAGGGTGCTGTAATTTGTCAAATGCCTTTTCTGCATCAATTGAGGGGATCATGAGACTTTTCTTCTTCAATTTATCAATGTGGTTTATTACACTATTTGATTTTCTTGTGCTGAACCTTGATTGCATACCTAGGATAAAATCTACTTGATTGTAGTGTATAATTCTTTTATTGTGCTTTTGAATTCTGTTTGTAAGTATTTTGCTGAGGATTTTTGCTTCTATATTGTTAGAGATATTGGTTTATAATTTTCTTTTTTTGTAGTATCTTTATCTGATTTTGGTGTTACGTTGATTTTGACTTCATGGAATGGGTTTGGTTGCATTCTTTCCTGTTCAATTTTTTGGAAGAGCTTGTTCAATATTGGTATTATATTGTCTTTGAATGATTGGTAGAATTTACCTGTGTAGCCATCTGGTCCTGGGCTTTTCATTTTTTGGGATGTTTTTGATGACTGTTTCAATCTCTTCACTTGTGATTGTTTTGTTGTGGTCTTCTCTTTCCTTTAGGGTCAGTGTAGGTGGTTTGTGTGTTTCTGGGAATTTGTCCATCTCCTCTGCATTGTCTGGCTTATTAGCATACAGTTATTCATAGTATCCTCTTATGATCTCTTTGAATTCATGATCTCTTTTAATTCTGCAGGGTCAGTGGCAATGTTGTCCCCCACCCTGCCCTGTTTTTTATTTTATTTATTTGTGTCTTTTCTCTTTTTTCTTTTTCAGTATAGCTAAGGGTATGTTGATTTTGATGATCTTCTCAAAGAACCAACTTTTGGTTTGGTTGATTCTATTTTTTGTTGTTATAGTTGTTCTCAATTTCATTTATTAGTGCTCTGATATTTACTATTTCTTTCCTTCAGCTTGGTTTGGGGTTGGTTTGTTGTTCTTTATCTAGTTCCTCCACGTATGCAGTTAGATCTCCAATTTTAGCTCTCTCTTCTTTTGTAATGTAAGCAATGAGGGCTATAAATTCCTTTCTCAACACTACCTTTGCAGTGTTCAATAGGTTTTGATATTTTGTGTTCTCATTTTCATTCTTCTCAAGATATTTGCTGAATTCTCTTTAAATTTCTTCTTTGACCCACTAATTGTTTAAAATTGTGTTTATTAATTTCCATATATTTATGAATTTTCCCTTTTTCTGCTTAATTTCCAGCTTCATTTTGTCATAATTAGAGAAAGTGTTTTGTATAATTTCAATCTTTTTAATTTTTTGAGACTTGTCTTGTGACCCAACATATGGTCTATCTTGGAGAAGGATCCATGAGCACTTGAAAAGAAATTATATCCTGCTCTTTTGGAGTGCAATGCTCTATAAATGTCTGTTAAATCTAGTTCATTTATCATATTATTAAAGTTCTCTGTTTTTTTATTTATCCTCTGTCCAGATGTCCTATCCAATACTGAGTGTGGTGTTTTGAATTCTCCAACTATTAATATAGAAACATGTATTTCTCCCTTCAGTTTTACCAGTGTGTGCCTCATGGATCTTGGGACACTCAGGTTATGTGCATAAATATTAAGTATAGTTACTTCTTTTTGGTGAATAGCCCCTTTTATTAATATGCAATGACCTTCTTCAACCTTTATAACAGTTTTACATTTGAAATCTATTTTGTTCAATATTAGTATCACTACTCCAGCTCTTTTTTGTTTATTATTTGCATGGGGTATCTATTTCCAACCTTTTGCTTTTAACCTGGTTGTGTCCTTATGTCTGAGGTGGGTCTCTTGTAGACAACATATAGATGGCTCATATTTTTTTAATCCAATCTATCAGTCTATGTCTTTGATTGGGCAGTTCAATCCATTAACATTTAATATTATTACTGTAAAGACATTACTTACTTCATTCATTTTTTCCTTTGACTCTCTGTTGTCATATCATTCTACAGTCTGTCTTTTTACCCTTTAGCTTACCCTTCCTAATAATCTTCAATTCTAAACTCTTCTCCAAATATCTAACTCTTGTTTTTTCCTTTCAGGTTTCAACACTCTCTTTAGTATCTCTTGTAATTCTGGTCTTTTGGTAACATAGTCTAACAGTTTTTGTCTGTGAAGACTTTGAACTCACCCTCATTTTTGAAGGACAGTTTTATCAGATACAGAATTCTTGCCTAGCAGTTTTTCATTTTCAGTACCATTAATACATTATACCATTTTCTTCTCACCTCCATGGTTTCTGATGAGAGGTTGGCACTTAATCTTATCGAACCTCCCTTGTATGTGATACATTGCTTTTCTCTTGCAGCTTTCAGAATCCTGTCTTTATCTCTGATATTTGACATTCTGAATAGTGAGTGTCTTGGGGTAGGTTTATTTGGATTTATTCAGTTTGGGGTGTGTTGTCATTCTTGGGTATTCATAAGGTTTGGGAAGTTTGGTTTTATTATTTCTTCAAATAGTCTTTCTGCCCCTTTTACATTGTCTTCTCTTTCTGAGACACCTATAATGCAAATGTTTTTGCTTTTCACATTGTCATTCAATTCCCTGGAACTCTGTTCCAATTTTTCCATTGCCTTCTCTTTGTATTCTCTTGTCTTTTTCTGTTCAAATGTCTTTCATTCAAAGTCACTAATTCTGTCTTTGAGTAATTTAAATCTGCTCTTATGTGCCTCTAATGTATTTTTAATCTCATCCATCATGTCTTTCATTCCCATAAGGTCTGTTACTTTTCTTTGCAAGCTTTCAAATTGTTTTTAATGCTCACCCAGTGTCTTCTTAATATGCTTTATTTCTTTAGTCTTATTTTCTTTAAATTCTTTGAAGTGATTTAGGAGATTTTTGTGATTATCACTGATCAATTGTCTTAAATCCTGTTTCTCTTCAGGATATTTGGTTATTCCTTTGGCTGGGCCAGGACTTCCTGCTTCCTAGTAGCTTGTAATTTTTTGCTGATGTCTAGGCATCTGAATTGGTGAATTTACTCTGATGGCCAATTTTTCTCTTGCCTATTTTTTTCACAGCTCTTCTTTGACCCTTGGTTCAATGTATTTTTAGTCTTTAAAATTTCCTGGTTTAAGTTATCAAATTCAGGCCAGGGATTCACTAATGGACAGAGAGTACCATGGACAGTTTTTGTCCATGCAATTTCCAGACCAGCCAGCAGATGGTGTTCATTAATGAACCTTTCCATGGAGGTGTTTCAGTCTGGAATTTCCTGTGTTCCTGCACTGAATTTCCAGAACAGAGATTTAAAGCAGGCTTTGCTGGTCAAATTCTCTAAAGAAAAGACCCTGACTCCCTGCCGCCCACCTCATTTTCACTTGAAACAACTGACAGGGAGGAAGATGCCTGTTCCCTTCTGAGTTGGCTGCATTAAGCCCATGGTTTTAACCCAGCTTACTATACTGGGGGTGGGGGAGGGGTGCCCTTCCCTGCTGGTGCGGGGGCGTGGTAAAGCATGTTTGTTGTTTTGGCTTCTTTTTCTCTCTGTCCCTCACCTCCTGGAAGTTTTGTAGCACTATCCTGTTCTGCTGACCCTCAAAGAAGTTCCTTCAGGCAGCTTTTGGCTCTTTCTTCATTGTTTTTGTGAGAGCATTGGGCTCTGTGTGTTAGTTGGACACCATCTTCCCACAATACTCCTCTCAATTCTTTTTTTTTTCCTTGTTTATACACTTTTATTATTAGATATTTGTTCATTTTTTCCTACACTGCTTACATCATTGAAAAGAATATTGACAAATTTACAATTAAAGTTAATACAACTCCCAGCATTACTTTGAAATGTTAGTTATCCCCAATTCCAAAATATATATTAATTGCATTTTCCTGGCTTTAATAAAAGCAAATTTTGAGTAAATTTTTAAGAAATATTCTTTTTGATTTCTCTTGTTTTCAATTGACAAAACTGCCATGTTTAAAAATTTCTCATGACCATCTGAGGATCTTCAGTTCCTTTTAAGTTTAAATTGTTTTTTAATTTAAGAGGTGAGGGCTATAAATTTCCCTCTCATCATTGCCTGCATTGCATCCCATAGGTTTTGATATTATATGTTCTCATTTTCATTTGTCTCCATATATTTACTGATTTCTCTTGCAATTTCATCTTCAATACTATGAATATTTGAAAGTGTTGTTCAATCTCCACATATTTGTGTAATTTCCTTTTTTCTGCCTGTTATGATTTCCAGCTTCATTTCCTTATGATCACAGAAAGTGCTTTATATATTTTCCATCTTTTTAAATTTGAGTCTTATCTTGTATCCCAAAATATGGTCTATCCTGGAGGAGGATCCATGAGATTTGAGAATAATGCTTATCTGGCTCTTTTGGTATGTCATGCTCTATAAATGCTTATTAGGTCTAATTCATTTATCATATTATTTAAGCACTCTGTTTCCTCATTTATCCTCTGCCAATCTGTTCTCTCCAGTGCTGAGAGTCGTGTATTGAAGTCTCCAATTTTTATTGTAGAGACATCTATTCTTTCAATTTTGCCAGTTTCTGTGTCATATATTTTGGGGCACCCAGATTAGGTACATAAATATTTGTGATTGTTATTTCATCTTTGTGAATTGACAATTTGTTAATATATACTGACCTTCATCTTTTATGAGAGTTTTTCATTTAAAAAATATTTTTGTGATATTAATATCATTACTCCAGATCATTTTGGTTACTAATTGTGTGAATTATCTTTTCCGAACCTCTCATGTTCAGCCTGATTGTTTCTTTGCATCTAAGGGGATTCCCTTGCTGACAGTGTATTGATCATATTTTAAAATCCATTTTATCAATCTATGTCTTTTGATTGGAGAGTTCAGTCTATTAATGTTCAATGTTATTACTGTAAAGGGTATAACTTATTTTGTCCATTTTACCTTTTGTTTTTCCTTTGTCATATCTTAGTATTGTCTGTCTTTTTACCCTTTTAGTTACCCTTACTAATAATCTTCCTTCTTACTCTCTTCTCCAAGTTTCTTGACTTTGTCTTTTCCTTTCTGGTCAGAGAAGTTCCTTTTATATCTCTTGTAGATCCAGTCTTTTAGTAACAAACTCTGTTATTACTATTTTTTGTCTGTGAAGACTTTAAAGTCACCTTCATTTTTGAAGGACGTTTTGGTGAGATAAATATTTCTTGGCTGGCAATTTTTCTCATTCAGAACCTTGATTATATCATACCAATTCCTTCTTGCCTCCATGGCTTCTCATGAGAGATCTACACTTAGTCTTATAGAGTTTCCCTTGTATGTGATGTTTTGCTTTTTTCTTTCTTTTGCTCTTCTCTGTCATTTGACATTCTGAATAGTAGGTGTCTTGGAGTAGGTGTATTTGGATTGATTCTGTTTGGAGTACATTGTCCTTCTTGGATATTAATATTTATGTCTTTCATAAACATTGGGAATATTCTGTCATTATGTCATGAAATATTTTTTCTACCCCTTTTCTGTTCTTTTTACCTTCTGAGACACCTATAACATGTATGTCTGTGCATTTCATATTGTCATTCAATTCTCTGAGACCCTGTTTGATTTTTTCCATTCTTTTCTATTTCTATCCACCTGCATTTTCAAGTGAAGACCCTCCATCCTCCAATTCATTGATGTTCAATTCCTCTCTCTTGCCTAGTGGTTTTGTTCATAGCTCTTAAATTTTTGTTCAACTTATTATAAATATTTATGACTTCCCAGTTTAATTAATCAAAATAGACTACTCTCAAGCAGAAGCAGAGTGGGCTTCTCAAAATTGAGGAATGAATGAACATAAGGTGAGAAGGCAACTGTTGCCTTAAGAATGGCTATTTCCAATAGACAGGACCTTCCAAACCAGTGCCACAAAGGGCAAACTTGTCTCTTAGTGAAAAGATGATTTATTGTCAGTGCACAAGCA
>JAQZBX010017532.1:15256-35567 GCA_029593785.1 Cabassous unicinctus | reverse complement strand
TTTGAGCCACATCCGCACCCCCCAGATGGCTTTAACCCCATGTTTTACACTTGTTTTCATCCCCAAACTTAGTAGAACCAACTGCAATGCATCTATATATCTATGTATCTATGTGTCAATCTATCTATGTATCTAATCTGTCGATCATCTACCTCTGTATTTGTTATCAGTGATAAAGAAATATAATCACTGACAGCATGGAATCTGATTTTTCCTGGACCATCCTACCAGTCATCTCTCCGACATTCTTAATGGATGCGGTTGACCGACCTACAGACTGATTATAGCACCAGTTGGTGTCTTTAAAACCAAAACTCTGTCCATTCTTATGTTGTGAGTTACACAGTTGTAAAAGGCACCACAGTTTTTGTTGAAATCATCTGGTAGGGAATCCAGCAAATAAATATTCTTTGAAGTTTTCAAACAGATGGGGTGCTACTTCCAAAAAACGTACCCGTCAGGAGCTCCCTGTAAATGAACATCTTCCTTGGGCGCGAGTTTTGTCTGCAGTGGCTGAGGCTCAGCAGTCGTCACGGAGACAGTGGAGAGCCATGGACTGGGATTGCCTGGCAAAGTGCAAGTGATTCGCTGACTTCTTCACTTTTGTTTTCTTTGTTAGGCTTCCCATGATTGTTCTTGTGAACTTCCTTTTTTTTTTTTTAATAAAGCAGAATTTCCCATGTGTGTTCTGTACAGGATGTTGGTTCTCAAGATGCTGTCTGCAAAAAGGGTTCTGTGATCAAAAGCTTGTGGGAAACACTGCATTCTCCTCTTGGTGATCACGGCGCACATTAGCATGTTAGGTGCTTAGAGAAGCCCTGCCAGGACTAGAAGAAACTAGTTTAATTTTATTTAGCCTTCAGAATGTCCTTTTCTTATTCAGTTGGAATTCCTCTTTTCCAGATTACTTTTGAACATCCCATAGAATTCTTAAATTGAACACCCTGGAAATTTGGGGCAAACTCAAGTTTTATAGATGGGATTTGGGTTTTAAAAAAACTATGGTATTCACCATTTAAAAAAATCTAGTATTGATCACCTTTCTAATATGATTAATTCCTCTTCCATATTTTTAACATAAATTTATATGATCATATATTGGCTTTCCTTTAAAGGTGTTATTGTAGTATTTGGTTTGTCCATGTGTGAAGAGCCTACTACGCTCTCCTCTATGATTAATTTAAAAAACTGGCAGCAAAATTTCCATAGGAAGAGAACCGTCCTTTTTCTTTAAGCAATATACCTAGGAAAGCCATTTTTTTCTGCCTTTGGATTCATCATAATTCTTAGTTCATGACAGATTTTCATCATTGGAACACATAATGCCTCCCTTTTATTTATTTAGAATACATTTTTAAAAAATGTTTAAATTCTTAGTTGAAAATATAATGTGGTAGGAGTTCTGTCCTGGGAACCTCGGAAAGCTGAGAGGATAAGGTGCTTACCAAGCTTGGGAGCACCCAAGGTTGTGATGTTTGAGCTAATTTTGAAAGACAGTTTATACAACAGATGAGGCAGAATGGGAGTGGGGGAATTTGTTAAGCCTTCCAAATGCACATGACAGCTCACTGAATGAAGGTGAATGGGTCCTGGGCTCAGCCTCCCCTTCTGTAAAGATGATGACTCAGAAATTTTCAGGGGTTACAAGAGTCTTGAAGCTCTTGTGAAAATGATGGATTTTCATAACAGAAATATATACATTTGTTCACCACACACGTTTTGCATAACAGCCGGGGGTGGGTGGGTGGGTCACAGATGCCCTGAAGCCCGTATGGGGATCTATAGAACCAAGCTGAGAACTCTTCTTAGACATTAACACTGTGGTTAGGTAGGTATCTCTAAGCCATTGCTGTAAAGAGAATGGACTGCATAGTTTTAACTTTTGTTATGATATATGAGAAATTGACAGTACTGAATTGAAATATAAGTCTTTTGACACAGGAGCTTTCATTCTCCATGATATAGTTTTGGGGAAGAGATAGAGGAGAAAGAATGGAAACCAATCCTGGGAAAATGAGTAGGGCTGTTGGTTCAGGTAAAGAAAATTGGTTCAAACATTAGAGCAAGGCAAATATTTGGTCTTTTAGGAATTAACTCTTGGGGGCTGAGAGTCTGATTGCTTTTCCCAAACTGAGAGCTCAAGCCACAATGGGAAAGGACAAGCAATATGTGAATTCCATTGAGGAAAGGTCCAGACAAGATATAAGATTCAGGATGTCTAAATTGAGTGGAGGTAGTGTGGGAAATTGAGGCTCTGGTGGGTGTCATCAAGGACACCTGGAAGCAGAGGTGGGATGCTAAGGGTAAGCGACAGAAGACTCAGGGCCAAGAAATTAACAGTTGATGCGTAAATGGGATCTGGATGTACTAGAGCAGGCCAGGATACTTTTGGTCTCCAGACTTAATCGGAGCTGGTGTGTGAGACATAAACGTTTTCTTCATCAGTAATAGAATCTTGTCATGGGGAGGACTCCGTGATTGGCTAGGAGAAATGCAATCATTGAGAAACTTGGCAACATATAGGGCTGAGATCAGAATATAATCCAGGTTTGAGTGAGATCAACATCCAGCAGGCTTAATGTTGATCTGATCACCCACTGCCCTAGGGCTCAGCATAACCCCTGACTGGAGAGAAGATTGGTTATAGTGTAGTGGCACCTGACCAAAAGGCTCCAGCTGCTGGAAGGGCATGGGAGTTTCTAGGGAAGTGGTTCTCAATCTTGGCTGCGTGTTAGAGTCACTAGGGAGGTTTTACAAATCCCTGGGCCTTGGCCGTGCTCCAGACTAATTAAATCAGAATCTCTAGGGGGTGGGACCCAGGCACCAGTAGTTTCTAAAGTTCCCCAGGTGACTCTAATGTGCAGCCAAAATTGAGAACCTCTCATCAAGGGGCAGGCAGGCAGCCAGTCATTATGCAATCCTAGTTGTCTTTGAAAAAAAAAATTAGTTCTCAAATAATTTTGGTTGGAACCAGGCTGCTGAGTCAAAATCATTCCCCCATCTCCCTCTAATCATTCAGCGGAAAGCTTTCTTGGCTTAGTTATCAAAAGTGCCTACACCAAGTCAGTGCTTTTGAAACTTTTATGTGCATACTAATAACCTGTGGGCCTTGCTAAAAGGCTTATTGTGTTTCTGTAGGTCTGGAATGGAGCCTGAAAATTTGCATTTCTAATAAGCTCACAGGTGAAGGTGATGCTGCTGAGTAGAAGGATTCTAGACTTATAACTATGTACCTGATTTTACTCATTGTTTTATGCATCACATTTATTGAAGGGTGTTTACTGCCCACCAGACACTTTGCTAATATAGTTGTGAACAAGGAGTCAGTCCCGGCCCTCAAGGATCATGAAATCTAGGAGCAAAGGCAAAAAACGCATTATTTCACAAATAATTACTTAGTACAGCTATGATAAGTGCCACAAAGGAAGTCCAGGCTGCTATGAAATCCATCCGAGGGAGCCTTGATTTAGTTAGTGGGATTGTGATTCATGAAGTAAAGTAGGTCTCAAGAGACCTGTTGTGTACCGGTGCTCATTGTGGCTGTGGGAACCTGCTGACATCTTTTTTTCTCAACAATTCAATTTTATTGATACAGATTAATAAAGCATAAATCCATCCAAAGTGTACAATCAACGGTATTTAGTATAATCCCACATGCTGACATTTTCCTGTGACTTCCAAAAGCACTGGCTATATTTAGTATATTGACCCTCTTTGCCTGCTATACATTTTCCCATCCTGGCCTCAGACCCTCCCTTGACTTTACTTCTCTACCTTTCTCAACGTCCACCTCTCTTCTGAGCTCCAGGTTGAGGTTTTTAACTATTGATGTACATCTCCAACTAGGAGGCACCTTCACACCTAAAACCAGCTTCTTCTTGAACAAACCCCTCACCTTCTTCACCAAACCAGCTCTTCTTCAATGTTTCTGATGGTGTTGTCACCATTTTTCAAGCCAATCAAATAAAATGCAACATTTTCTTATAACTGACTTGGACTTCACTGTTATTCACTTAAGGGTGAAGGGCATTTTTGTGACAGGAACTGAAATAGGTTTATATTACATACATTTGGTTCACAAGTGACCTAAGTTGAAGAAATAGCACACTATAGACACTCAATGGATGTTGATTAAATAAATGAGACCTGGGGGAGGAGGAAAGAGAACTAAAATTCATTTAGTCCCATGTGTTTTTGCTGGATATTTTATGTTCTTTAACTCTTACAATCCTCCCAAGAGCTTTCTAGGAAGGTATTGTTGCCTTTGATAGATAAGGAAAGTGAGACTTGAGAGTGCCCAGCTTGTAAATGAAGGCATCATTTGAACATGATGCCTTCATGAGGACATCATCATGGTCTTCTACTAGGCAATACACTTTATACACTGTAACATGCTCTCTAAATTGGTATTATTATGAATATAATTTAAGAATAAAAGTTCTTTCAAATATCCCTTATGAATGGTTTTCCTCATATTTGTAAAATGTGTTAGTAAAGTGTGGCCTTATAAAATCAGGCTTAGTTGCTTTAAGATAAATGTGTCTAGCCCACAACATGTACTCAATAAACACTAGTTCCTCAAATAGTCTCTATTTTGGCTTTCTTTGTATTTGTCCTTTTTTTTTTTCCTTTCTGTGCTCCTCCACTCTGAACCATCTTCCAAATCATTAAGTCTCTCTTCAACTGAGCCTATTCTGCTGTAAATTAATCAATAGCATTCTTATTTTCTTCTATTACATTGTATTTTTCATTCTAGAATTTTCATCTAGAAAATGAAAAATACATACACATATTCTGTTTATCTAGTGAAATTATCCATATTATCATCTATTTTCTTAAACATAAATATGTTAATCACAATTATTTTAAAGTCTATGTTTAATAACCCCAATATCTGGATCATCTGTGAGTCTGTTTCTGTTATCTGGTTTCTCTTCCTCTTGGTATGCCTGGTCATTTTTTATTAATGTCAGACATCGCAAATGGAAAATCTTACAGCAAAGATTTTTCTTTCACTTCTGGCAGGCAGTTAGAGCATTAGAGTAGAAAAAGGTCATCTTAATTCAGTCTTCCTTATTCAGAAGAGGCAGCTTCTCAGGGTTCCCCAGTAGAAGTCTGGAGTGTATGCCAGGACTCCTTCACCTTGGTGGGCCCTGAATTCCGATTGTTATCTTCTAAATAGAGATGATACCTCAGCTTAGTTTATCAGCCCTGTAGAAGCTGTTTTATGCTCAGCTTCTCTCCTTTCTGCCTGTGAAATTTACAAATCAGCAAATGCTCAAGTGCTGCTGGTGGTGGAGAGAATTGGGCCACTTCCATGCTGCTTTACTCTATTGGCCTCTCAGGTTCTGGTTGTCCTGGTAGTTCTTTGATGCCTTCAAAGAGATTATTTTTAATTTTTATTTTACCCAGCTTTTCTATATGCTTGTCCATCATTATTGAAGAATGATATTCTATTCTTTTTTTTCCCCCAAGCTTTTAAATGTAAGTAAATAGTGCTGGTTTTTGATTCTTCAGATTAGCCCAGAAACAGTGGCTGTTCAGATGTGCAGGTGAAGCTCCTTGCTTGAGTTGTGGTCTAGTCCTTGCGTGCTTGTTCCACAAGAACTGTTGGCTTTTCCCTTGTCATAACTTCCTGTTTTGAGTTCTGAGGACGTAACTTGAAAGTGAGTGATCTGAATGTTATGCACATTATCAGATATAGAGTGGCAGCTTTATTTAATAGGAACAGGCTTAAATCAATGACAGAGACAAGGGTAACTCAGGAGACTCACAAAGGAAGGGAAGACCATGGTGATTTCTAGCGGACTTGTCATGCTGATATTTTTACTGTACTTGTGCTTTTGAGAGTTTGCAATTTTGAACGGTATGTAATGATGTTTTGGAGGGTTTTCAATGTGTGTCTCTGAATTTGTGTCTGTGTATAGATATGTGCATATAATCACGCACAGTACACAGTCTCTTTTTTGTATCCCCTGTTCTCAGAAAGGCATTGAATGCAAAAACACAGGTTTCCCTCAATTTAAACCTCTTGGAAAGGAAAGAAAATCTAAACAAAGAAGTTATAAGCCTTGGTGGGAGTTTATGGCTGTCAAATTTCATCACTTTACTGTCTTATCTGGTACAGCTACATCTGTCCCAGTTTAGTTACTTTTCTGCCTCCTTCTCTGTCAGCAAGGAACATGAAACCTGAAGGAGGCTAGACTGCCTTCCTTGTGATGCTGTGAAGGAGGAGCCCCAGGTCTTTGGTGACGGCATGAATGCTTACCTTCCGAGGGGTGACTGCTAGCAGTCCAGGTCACTCACTCCTGTTCATTCCCTCTCCCTCCTCCTATTATTATTATTGCTAGTGGGATTACAAAGAAAGCGTATGACGTGCTTCCTTTCCCCAAGAAACTTGGAGTTTAGTTGTGGGGAAAGTCAAAGATACCTGAAAAATTAAACAGCAATAGAAAACTTAAATAGCAACACAGGTTTAAAGATGAGTGTACAGGCCCTGCTATAGACATTTGACGGAGGCAGGACTGGATTGGAGTCAGGTGGAAAGATTCTGTGGACTTGAGCATTTGGAGTTCCTGTGGATTAGAGTTGGGCAGGAGTGGGGTGGACGTCCTTGGCAGAGAGTAGAGTTCACAAAGGCTTGGGGTTAGGATCGAGCAAGGCGGGCCCAGGTCCCCAGAGGCTGTCAACATGAGGACATAGTGAAAGGATGTGGGTAGAGGCTGACGATGCGGGGTGGAAGGCTGAAATGCTGGTTTGCTGTGTTGAGATTGGACATGCCATAAGCAAAGGAGAGCTACTGAAGGGGGAGTGCTGAGATGAGCGTTTTAGGAAGGTTAGCCTTGCAGGATGCAGGATTTGTTGGAAGGGGGGATAATAATGTAGACTCAGAGGGAGCGGAGGTGGCTCAAGCGATTAGGAACCTCCCTTCCACATCAGAGGTCCCGGGTTCGGCTCCCAGTGCCTCCTAAAGAAACAAGGAAGACAGACACAGCAAGTGAAAAACAAGGGGGTGGGGAGAAATAAAGAAAATAAATCTTTTAAAAAAAAGTGTTGAAAAAAAATAATGTTGACTCGGCGATTAGGAGGCTTTCCCTGTGGTCCCAGTGAGTGGGGTAAGGGCCAGGACCAGGTTGGTGACATGAAAAAGGAAATGAGGAGGTGACTGGAGAATGCTTTTGCAAGAACGACGATGGCTGGTTGGATATGAGTAGAGGCTATGAGCACTTTATGCACATTTGAATGAGGTGCATTTGAAATAATGCGAGATTAAAGTAATAACAGAGTATTTTGAGTGAAGACTTTTGAAGTAACCCCCAAAAGCCTTTTATCTCTGAAAAATAGTCAACTTTCTCATTGTCCAGATTTCCCCAGTCTAGAATATGGATCCATTCACACAAATTGAGTTTTCAGTAAGGAGAAAATGATTTTTCTTTGAAATGCTTTATAAATTTAGAGATATGCTTTCATGAAACAATACCACACAACACCTAGTGGATATCGTGTTAGGCTTCTAATGAGGAGAAGCCCGTGGTGGGGCTGGTGTCCTGTGGACTGGACACTAGTGGCTTCGTGTGGGCTGGCATTTCTGATTCCAGTCCGTCTCCTCCTCTGTCATGATGGTGCCTGGATAAATGCCATTTAGGAAATGTCTCATGGCATAAGGTGACAGGGTGAGCCACTCTAGCAAGTAGGGCTGGCCTTTGTTCCAGACGAGCACTTCCTGAACCCTGGACCCCAGAACCTTCTTCTGGGGGGATGTTAATGTGCACATCACAAAAAGGACTTCTTTGCAGAATTAAGTTTGAGAAATGCTATATATTTTATTTCCCCATGCTGAGGCTCACAGTGCTCATTAGCATATTAATGGCTCTGAGAAGTTGTGCAAGTAAAGAAACTGGTTTGACATTAACTCAGCTTTTCAGTTTTTCCTATACTTCTTTGACCATGCAACACTATTTTTACATTCTGCTTGGGTGTTTTCTGAGGAAATCCAAGTTGGGAAATGTAGTTTTTTTTTTTTAAGGTACTGGAGCCGGGAATTGAACCGTGAACCTCGTAAGTGGGAAGCTGGTGCTCAACCACTTGAGCCACATCCGCTCCCTGTAGTTCTTCTTGGTGGCTCCCTGGTAGCAATATAATCCCTTAAATGAATGGACAAAGGAATGTTTATCAGGCCCCTGATTCAGGAAGTCACTCTGCAAGATTATCTACATGTATTTTCACCTTTAAACCTTAAAACAACCCTCTGAAGTATCTGTAAGGAAACTGAGGCACAGATGGGTAAGGAAAGTTCTCTAAAGTTACAGAGGAAATGGCGGGACCAGAATTGGGAACATAGGTTAACCCCAAGTCCAGTGTGGGTCTGCCTTGGTGAGAGGTTAATAAACAGCAGCTGTTTCACTGCCCCAATTTTATGCTTCACCCCTTACAAAAACACAGATATATCTGGTAAAATAAAAAAATCCCAGGCATTTGCAGAGGCGATCTACTTCATTGTGGTCAGAAGAGAAGTTTTGAATATGGTGAATCTGGAGTGATTCGTTTTCAGCCCCTTCCAAGGAGAGAGAATGCTGAACAAAAGCATCCTCTGATGCCTTCCTTCTCTTCTCTTGCTTTGAGCTATGGACTCTCTTGGGCTCCTGCCCTCCCTGCTTTCCATTTGCAGAGTTGGTGCCCCACCCATCCTCTCTGAACCTACACTTGGGTCCTCAGACTCACCGTTCCTGGCGAATGTTAGTTCAGAAAGGCTCAAGAGGAACTCGGTTGTCACCGCGAGGAGGCTTTAAAGCGGGGGTTCTTAACTTTTTTGTTCCACGCACCTCTTTTCCAATCAGGTATAAACCACAGACCCCTTACTAAGTCCACACTATACTGTGTATTATTTAATAGATATATCACACCCACACCAACACGTCCCCACAAGAATAATGTTTTTTTAAAATTTAAATTCAAGCTCACAGACCCCTTGGTAAGAATCCCTGCTTTAATGAGAAAATGGAACAGGGTACCTGTTTTTCCAGTTGCTTAATGGGTTGCGGGACTCTCTGCAGAGTCTAGGAATTTCTGAGTTGCCCAGAATGCTTCTGTTTCATTTTCCTGCTTCCTATTTTCAGCAATTGCTCCTGTGTGGCCCGCAAAGCACAGGCTGGAGCAATTCTCTGCTCTACCGAGTCTGTTCTGCCTGAGCCACCTTGAAGGGGTGCTGGTGAGTCCATCCTTTCTTCTCAGTTTCCTCTTTCCTGTCAAGAGGCAGGGGATGGCACCCTTTCCCCCCCCCAAAATGGGAGCTTTAATAGGACATAAAGAGTCAGATGTGAGGGGCTTTCCTGTAGTCTTTAGGTGGGACCATTGAATTATTCTCTAGGGCTGTTTGCTGCTATGTTCTGTTACTAACAATTAAGTGGTTTTAAAGGCTTAGAAACTAAACAGATGGAGGAAAATGCTCCAGCTTGTTTAAGACTGTATCTTTCAATCAATTTTAGTGAAAGTGAAAATTTCACTCCAAAATGAAATTTGCCGGTTGTCTCTCAGCAGCCTTGGAGTAATTCTGCCCTCACATGTTCATTCATCTGCCATGTGCAAGGCACTCTGCAGGGTCTTGGATACGTGAAATCATAGTATCAAATCCTACCAGAACTTAGAGAGATTGAGAGGTGAAGAATTTTCTTGTCTATTTGTCTGTTTTTTGTTTATTATTATTGAAATAATGAAAATGCTCTAATAATGATTGAAGTGATGAATGCACAACAATGTGATTATACCAAATACCACTGAGTGTACACTTCGGATGAATTGTATACTTTATTAATATGTATCAATAAAATTGATTTGTTTAAAAAAATGTTCCTACCAGATCAATCTGTGTGTTCTAGTCAAGAATCCAGCCCTCCTCCCAGCAGGGATGGTGCTGGGTTGGAGGACTTCAACGGTTAGCACTTCCCTCGGGCAAGGGCAGACTGGGTGAGCTGGGTTGTCAGAAGGCAAGGTGATTTTTGAGGCCGAAAAGCCACTCTCTGAAAGCAGTGCAGTCCCTTAAATGCGTGAACAAACAGGTGAGTGTTTATGAGGCCCCTGTGCTGTGGAGTCACCGTGCAAGGTAACATACATGTAGTGTCACCTTTAAGCCTCTGAGTAACCTTCTGAGTTGAATCTAGGGAAACTGAGCCTCAGATGGGATAGGGAGTTGTCTCAAGTTATACAGGGAATGGCAGGGCCAGAATTGGAAACTGGATCAACCTCAAGTCCAATGTGCGATCCAATTGCTCCCTCTCTAACGAGAAGCTGGGGTGCAGCAGAGTCTGAAATCTTCCCTGGGCTTTTCTAGATATGTCTTGGTGGTGGTAGAATAGGAATGCAGCTTGGGAGCAGCTGGAGCTGGGGAGTTATATATCCCCTACGTGGTAGAACTCTGCATTTTTTTTAATTGTTTAAATGTGCTGCACTAATTTTTTTTTGGAAATTGGAAGTGGTTATGAGCTCATAGATGCTCTCGATACCCGCCATCTACATCTTAGTTTTCTGAGACATCCAGTTAGTGAGGAGCACTGGCCTCATGAGTTTTATTTATATATGATATGACCTTGGAGTCTTTATCTTCCAATAGCTTTGAATTCATTCCTCTCTCTTCTGATTTCATGCTTTCTCTCTCTCTTTTTGGAAGGAAAGGATGTTCTGTTCTTATTTATTTATTTATTTATAAAGATTTATTTTATTTATTCCCACCCACCCAGCCCCCCGCCGCTTGTGCTTGCTGTCTGTTCTCTGTGTCCATTCGCTGCACGTTTTTCTGTGTCTGCTTGTCTCCCTTTGTTGCATCATCTTGCTGCGCTAGCTCTCCGCGGGTGCGGGCCAGCTTACCTTCACCAGGAGACCCCAGGAATCGAATCCGGGGCCTCCCCTATGGTAGATGGGAGCCTAATCACTTGAGCCACATCCGCTTCCCTGTACTTATTTAATTCCATGCTTTCATTGAAGTAGTTTATACATTTTTATCCTTATCAATGACTTTGAAAAGGAGCAATTATTTGGTTTTAAGTTTCCTTCCAACAAGTAGCCTCATGAATAAGATATGGTCCTTTCTCTCAACAGGTACTTCCCAGCTGCCCTTGTACTCTCTAGTTTGCCTTTCATAGTGTGGCCTGTGGAAGTTCAAATTCTCCATGTCAGGTGTGAAATCCTTAAAATCCCTTGACCTGTAGATAGATCATCTAATTACGTCCCATGACGCATTCTGACTTTCTTAGAATTAGCTTTACCAGAGGGGTTTTGAGTAAGTCTTGACTGGATTGATTTTTGGCATAATTGAGTTCTTTTAGACAACCTCAATGGTTAACCTTTAACAGTGAACTGCCTTTTAACATTGATATAAAGATAGTGGTTACCTGAGGTTCTGAGGGGAGGGGGAACATGGGGCCCTTTTAGGGCATTGGAATTCTTCTGCAAGATTTTATAATGATGGTTACAGGCCATTATACATTTTGTCAAAACCTATAAAATTGTGCAGTGCAAAGTGTAAACCATAATGTAAACTATAGACCATGGTTAGTAGCAATGCTTCAATATGTGTTCATCAGTTGTACCACAAATGTACCACACTCATGTAAGATGTTTATAATAGGGGAAAATATGAGGGGGGGTGGGGTATATGGGAATCCCTTATATTTTCTTATTTTTTAAAAAATTATTTGTTTATTTATATTTTTTACCCCCACCCCCCACCCCCACCCCGCCGAGATGGCTCCTTTGTCTGTCTGCTCATGGTCTGCTCATCTTCTTTAGGAAGCACCAGGAACTGAACCCGGGACCTCCCATATGGGAGGCAAGTGCTCAACGTCTCGAGCTACTTCCGCTCCCTGCTGGTTGTGCTGTCTGCTGGTTGCATCGTCTGCTGGTTGTGGCGTCTGCTTGTTGCAGCATCTGCTCGTTGTGGTGTCTGCTCATTGTGTTGGTTGTGGCATCTGCTGGTTGTGGTACCTGCTGGTTGTGGTGGTGCCTGCTGGTTGCGGTGGTTGCAGCATCTGCTGGTTGCGGCAACTGCTGGTTGCAACATCTGCTGGTTGTGGCAGTTGCGGCGTCTGCTTGTCTTCTTTGGGAGGCACTGGGAACCAAACCCAGGACGTCCCATGTGGAAGGCGTGCACCCAATTGCTTGAGCCACATTTGCTTCCTTCCCCTATATTTTCGATGTAACTTTTCCATAATCTAAAACTTCTTTCAAAATAAAGTTTAAAAAAATATGGAAAAAAACACACAAAAATAAAAAAAACAGGACCTGCTGCTTACCAGCTGTGGAAGTAAGATGCTGTCCCCCACTCTGTTGTAGGCAATCTGGGGTTTAATTGTCTGCCTCTGTCTCTGACTTAGGTGACTTATTCACTTGATGGATTGTCTCCAACCTGCATAATTCCTCATCCCTGCTGACATCCCTATCTTGTCACATTTTAGTTGAACCTCCTTTGAATGCTCTGCTATGTAGTTTGTCATTTACAGAACATGTTGGAGTGGCATGCCTGAATGAGCCTTAGCAGTGGCTGCCTCTGAGCTCTGGGCATCTGGAGTGTTTGGATATGCTCATTTGGCCAACATGGCTTCAGGGAGGAGCCAGGGTCATTATCTGGCAGCTGTTGTGGGTCCCAAGAGGAGCTTCCCTTGCCCTTTCCCTCTCATTTCCCTCTCAGATCCCATGTTGCCAAGGTTGCCTGTTCCTCCAGTTGTCCATTAGCTGGGGCAAAGGTCAGGGGACTCTATGGTGTGCAGTTTATGTTTATCCTTTCTGTTAATTGCCCTCTTGACAGGGAGTGTGGGAGCAATTTATCAAGCCTCAGATTTTCTCAGGAATCTGGGACAGAAGGAATTTGTGGAGCCCTGAAGGAGCTGCGAACTAAATCCAGCAGGACTTGACTCGTCTGGGCCCTGAGCCTAAATAATGCCTGAAAGAGAAAGAAGGTTAAGAAAAAGTGGAACTGAACTTTTACAGAACCTGAGGTTTGGATCTACTGATTCACCTTACTGCACTCTTAAGTGGGGCCACTTGCCTCCAGAGTCATTTTGTTCTGAAATCTGTCCTAGAATTCCCTGGTTTGGTTCCTTCTTTTCATAAAGCAGGGATTCATTTCATGTAATTTGAGAATGGAGCCACAGGTGCTTATTATGGTTTTTGTGGGTGTTATTCCTGGAAAGACACATAAATAGAAATGATTTAAGTCAAATCTACTTTCTTATAGAAATAAAATTTGCTAAATTTGCTAAGAGGTGCTGGTTTCTGACCTTGAGTCTGTCTTCCCTTTCTTCTAGAAATGATTTCAAATGATTACAAACCCTATATTTCAATTTCTTATAGAAATTATTGCAAAACTATATTTAATCAAGCGGGCTTAGCTCTATGCAAGGTCATTGTAGTCTGGTGTCTAACAAGGTGTATTACTGACACTGAACTCAGTGGTAGGTGATTTTTGGCTGATGTTTTTTTTCCTATTGAAATTTTCAGATTTACTTCCAATGGTAGCCGAAGCCAAGGCCAAACTTGACCCACACCCATCTAACATTGTCTGACAAGGAAATAGTAAAACTTGCCTCTGAATATCCATTAAGTCCTGAAATGAATAAAACCAATTCATATTTGCTAATCCTTTGGAAAACCATCAAACTGTTTACAATAGGATTTTGGTGGCAGAGTGATCTCTGCGAGTGAACGAAGCAATATTCAACCTGAAGAAAGCTTGGAATGGTGCCCCAGAACTCATGGAACAAAAGACAAGATGGCGGTGCTCTGGGGTACTGGCCACTCGTGGCACAACACTCTCCTCCTGTCTTGGCAAGGCGAAAGGAGGTTGCCTATACAGCTTTCAAAAGTATGTGTCAGTCAGTTAAAATGTAACCAATTCAGGCAAACTTTTGGTTAACATGATGCAGGTCGGGGACTACTATGCAATGTTCTGCATTATTTTTAGGAAAACAAACTGGAAAGAGCTGGGAAATCCAGGAGGTTCTCTTTTGCAGAGCTTCTGAAAGCTATCTTGGAGGAACCGTTTAGTTCTGCTTAATACTCTTTTAAGAAACCAAACTAAGGCTCTCTATTTTGATATCTTTTTCCCTCAGACTAAAATTTCCCCAAATCCCTGTGGTAATAATGGTTCCAAAGGCAGTTTGTTTCGTGACCAAGCACAGACAGCAGGAAGTCAATCACTGGGCCTCCGGCTGAGGTCCAGATTGAGATGTAATTGCTTACTACTGGCCAGGCAATGTATTTTGTTTTGGGTAACACCTGCCATTTTCTCCATAATTTGTGGCAGAAGTCCTTCCACCTCTAATGCTTTATTTTCTGATCTCCTCCTGGTAAATGGTTTGATGATTTCTCAAAGGATTAACAAATTTGAGATTCTCTTGATGGTTTAAGAACTTGCCAGATATTAAGGTGCATGTTTCATCATTTCTTTATGAGACCCAAGCATGAGTACCAGTTACTAGTTAGCAGTGAGGGAACAGTTAATAAAGATTTGCTGTTTTGGTTTTCTAGGCTGCTCAAGTAAATACCATGAAATGGGTTAACTTAAACAATGTGAATTTATTAGCAAGTGGTTTTGAGGTTAAAAGAAAATCCAAATCAAGGCGTTTTCACGGCGATGCTCTCTCCCTGAAGACTGTGGCGTTCTGAGGGCCGACTGCCTGCGACCCTTGGTCCTTAGTTCATCACATAGCAAGGCCTATGGTGGCATCTCTTGGTCTCTCTGTTCTCTTCTGGTTTCCACCGGTATTCAGTTTTTGGCTGATCTGCCTGTGGCTTTCCCTCTGCCTCAATTTCACTCCACTTATAAAGGACTCGAGTAATAGGAGTAAGATACACCCTCACCAAGGTGGGCCACACCTTCATAACTGAAGTAACCTTATCCAAAGGCCCTACTTACAATGAGTAAGCACAATGATTAAATTTAAGAGCATGTTTTTCTGGGGCACATATAGCTTCAAACCACCACAATTGCCTATCTGCAATTGGAGTGTCATCTTTTTCCAGCCTCCCTTGTTCATCTCAGAAGTACCAGCATCTTTTCTCGTAGTCCAGAATCTTCCATTTTAAACATGCTCCCAAACATTTGCATCTCTGCCTTGTTTACTGAACAACTGGGCATTTTGTAGTTAATCTCCCATGTATGCCTCTACACATGCACACCTGCACATGTAGACAGATGTTAGAGTTATCCTAAATTGCTCACAGGGAATCACAGTGGAAGGTGAACATGGCAGGGTTCCGTTTTGAAATGACACACCTCTAGATGCTGTTTCAAGCCTACATTATTTACCAGTATCAGCTGGTACACATTTCATTCACAATTTTTTCATGAACTGGGTACCTGGAAAGGTTGCCTCTCAGAGAGTGGCCTGGCGGCATGCACAGTCTGTTTAGGTCAATGCTCAGCACATGGTGTTTAAACCTGCTCTTTTCCCTGATGATCATACTGAGATTCCTTTCTCAGAAACGTGTAGCAAACAAATGTGCAGCATCGTCCCGGTACTTTGGGCCCAGCAGGATTGCGGAACTCAGCTTCATAGCCTTTCTGTTTGGAGCAGAAATTGGAAACCGTTTTTCTACCTTGATAGGCAGTCTTTGTTGCCAGAGGAGAAGCATAATGTCTTTTTGAGGTATTTGCCCCAAACCAAAAGGCAAATTCTTGAAGATATAAAAGGCAGAAAAACCAAACCTGTTTCAACCAGTAGTGATAATTTCAGAGACAGGAGCTCTGCTTCCCCCATAGATCCCTCAGTAATTATAGAGAAGGCCACTAACAACTGGGATGAAAAACAGGGTCTTGACAGCTCTTCTCATCTCCTTCTATTCTGTTCCTTTTCCTCTGTCCTGTGGACCTGATGATCTCTACCTCCATGTTTCCGGGTATTGAAGAACCTGGGTGCTGCAGAAGTCAAAGCAATTGGTGGGTGTGAAATGAGATGAGAGACGTCCAATTGGGAGCCATTTCCTGTAGAAAGTCCCAAAACGGTCTAAGCAGATGGGCCTTTCAGGTTTTATCTAAAGAGCCTAATTGGGAGTTTTGTTGTTGGTTGGTTTAAAGCCCATGATTAAGACTTTTTCAAATTAAAAAAAAAAAAAAAAAAAAAGATTTAAAACATGAGTTGAATGCAGCCCCAATTGGTAACATGAAAAATAGCCAATAGTTTCTTAGTATTTTCTTCCCAACTATCCACTGATTTTATTTATTTATTTATCCTTTAAAAAATTTTTTAAAAAAAGATTTATTTATTTATTTATCCCCCTCCTGGCTGCTTGTGTTTGCTGTGTCCATTTGCTGTGTGTTTTTTCTGTGTCTGCTTATCTCCCCCTTGCTGTGAGGTCTTGCTGCATCAGACTACTGCGCCGTGCGGGCCGGCCGGCCTGCCCTCACAAGGAGGCGCCAGGAAGCGAACCAGGGGCCTCCCATATGGCAAACGGGAGCTCTATCGATTGAGCCACACCTGCTTCCCTATCCACTGATTTTAAAGCTGCAAGATACAATATCAGTTTGGCTGAGGTCGCTGAAGGAGTGCAGCTTGTATATATAGGTCCCATTGTCAGGTGCACATATTCTCTTTATGTCACTTTTATTCCTGTATCTTAGGTGCAAATTTCTTCTTTCCAAGGGGTTCAGTCACATAGAGAGATGTAAAATGTAAAGAACACTGGAAAAATGAAAAAACAATAGAAAACCAAGAAAAAGGGTCTGGCATTTTTGTAGATTTTGGGAAAGGATTTGTGTGATGTCTGAACCAGAGAAGGAAAGAAGGAAGGGGTGATTAGAGTTTGGGAAAGAGCACTGGAACAGGAGTTAGGATGCTCAAAGGTCTTGGACTTGCAGTGTATTCCCAGGCATGTTCATGACAGTTTCCTCATATGTAAAATGGAGTTGATCTCTAGCTTTCCCTATCAACCTCACAAAGTTGTCAAAGAGATTGAATGGATAATGTATGTGAAATAAAGAATGAAGTGCCAGTAAAGTGCACATTCGTGTCATGGGTGTCTCAGAAGGAGAAGAGAAGGGAAAAGGAGCAGAAAGAATATTTGTGGAAATAATGGCTGAAAATTTCCCAACTCATATGAAACACATAAATGTACATGTCCAAGAAGTACAACATACCCCAAACAGAATAAATCCTAGTAGACCTACTCCAAGACACATACTTATCTGAATGTCAAATGCCAAATGCCAAAGATAAAGAGAGAATTCTGAAAGCAGCAAGTGAAAAATGGGATCCTCAATGAGACTAAGTGCCAATTTCTCATCAGAAACCATGATATGATATAATTAAGGTGCTAGAAGAGAAAAACTGATAGCCAAAGCAAAACTGTCCTTCAAAAATGAGGGAGAGATTAAAATATTCACAGATGAACAGAAGCTGAGAGAGTTTTTCAACAAAAGACCAGCCCTACAAGAATTACTAATGGGAGTTCCGCAGGTTGAAAGGAAAAGACAGGAGAGATGGCTTGGAGTAGTGTAAAGAAATGAAGATTATCAGTGTATTAGTCTGCCAAAAGGGTGCTGATGCAAAGCACCAGAAATCTGTTGGCTTTTATAAAGGGTATTTATTTGGGGTAAAAGCTTACAGTTACAAGGCCGTAAAAAGTCGACTCAAGGTTGCATTCTCACCAAAGTCAGCTGTGAAGTGTTGAAGCAAGATGATACTGATCTCTGCCTGGTCTTCCTTTCCTTCCAGGCCTCCAGTTCTCTCTCTCTTGGTTAGGGTTTGTCTCTCAGGGCTTCCCATATCCAGCTTCTTCCCAATCTCAGCTGTAAACTATCAGGCAAATGGCTTGTCTCTCCCCGGAACTGCAGGATCAAAAAACGACAAAGTTCTCTCCTCTTTCTGTGTGTCTTCTTGAGTGAGTGTCTGTTTATATCAGTCCGCCAAGGGCGTGGGGACTCAACCTGAGTTATGCCCTACGGACATGGTTGAATCAAAAGCCCTAAATTGATTTTATCAAGTAAACTTAAATCCTTTGAATTTAATACAATTAAAGGGTTTCACAATCAGAGGAATAGATTAGTTTACAAACATAATCTTTCTTTTTTTAAGATTCATAAAATAATCTCAAACTGTCACAATCAGTAAGGGAACTAAAAGGGAAAGTGCAAAACCCAATAGTACTGTACCCTTAATATACAACTCTACCTTTTAATTCCTATAAGAGTCAGAATACAATTGAACAAGAAAAAGGCATATTTCCTGATAATGGACATACAAAATATAAAGTGCTAAAGTGGGACAAAAACAACATAAAGAGAGGAAACAGAGGCATATGGGAGCAGGGAACATGTATGATATTGAAGCTAAGTTGGTATCTTTTTTAGTAGGTTATAGATGTAGATTGTGTAATATAAACCCCAGGGTAACCACAAAGAAAGTATTTAAAATATACAGAAACAGAAATGAAAAAAGGGTCAGTCAGATACATCACAAAAGATAACTATACAGAAAAGGAGGTTGCAATAAAGGAAAAGAGAGACAAAAAAAAGTATGACATATAAAAACCAAAGGACAAAATGGCTGAAGTATGTATTGCCTTTACAATAATAACACCGAATATTAATGGATTATACTTCCAAATCAAAAGACACAGGCTGGCAGAATGGATAAAAAAGCATGGTCCAACTATATGTTGTTTACAAGAGATTCACCTTAGACCTAAAGACACAAATAGGTTGAAAGTGGAAGGCTGGACAAAGATATTCCTTGCAAATAGTAACCAAAAAAGAGCTGCAGTAACTATACTATTATCAGACAAAATAGACTTTAAGTCAAAAGCTGTTAGGGGAATGGTTGTGGCTCAAGCGGTTGAGCACCTGCTTCCCACCTGGGAGGTCCTGGGTTCAGTACCCAGTGCCTCCTAAAACCAAAAACAGAAAACAAAAACAAAAACACAAACAAAAACAAAAACAAAAACAAAAAACAACAAGGAAACAAATGAAAAAAAAACCAACTCAGGGGAGCCAATGTGGCTCAGTGGCTGAGCTCTAGCTTCCCACCTACAAGGTTGCGGGTTCAATCCCTGGCCCTGGTACCCTAAAAAAAAGCTGTTATAAGAGACAAAGAAGGACACTATATATTAATAAAAGGGACAATCTATCAAGAAAAAATAATAATAGTTATACACCTAACCGTGGTGTCCCAAAATACACGAGGCAAACACTGGCAAAACTGAAGGGAGAAATAGACACCTCTACAAAAATAGTTGGAGACTTCAATATACACTGTCATCAATAGATAGAACATCTAGACAGAAGTTCAATAAGGAAACAGAGAACTTGAATAGATATGATAAATGAACTAGACCTAACAGACATATACAGAAAATTGCACCCTAAACAGCAGGATATATATTTTTCTCAATTGCATGTGGATCATATTCCAGGATAGAACACATTCCAGGTCACAAAACAAGTCTCAATAAATTGAAAAAGATTGAAATTATACAAAGCCTCTTCTCTGACCATAATAGAATGAAGCTGGAAATCAATAACAGGCAGAAAATTAGAAAATCCACAAATATATGGAAGTTAAATAGCACACTATTAAACAATCATTGGGTCAAAGAAGAAATTGCAAGGGAAATCAGTAAATATCTTGAGATGAATGAGAATGAGAACACAACATATCAAAAATTATAGGATGTGCTAATATTCTCACTGTCCTGATTTTGTGATAATCAGGGTAGGCTAAACACTCGCTATATTAGAAACCATGCATGTGTCCCCAGACCTAGTTTTTCTCCTTAGGTCTGGTTTTTAGAATGCTGGTGATAAACTAAGCCTGATTTATTATATGACCAGTCCATGGGAAAAGACTGTAACTTTGGGTATCTCTGGTCAACCTTAAGAGATATAGCAGGGGGATGGATGTGGCTCGGGTGGTTGGGTGTCCATCTCCCATATGGAGGGACCTGGGTTCGATCCCTGGGACCTCCTGGTAAAAATAAAAAAAAGAAAAATATAGAAGGCACGTGGGCCACCAGGTCCCGTGCGCGAGTGTGCCACCAGGCCCCGCAAGCCACGCAGCAAGATGATGACATAACAGGAGAGTGACACAAGGGAGAGCCAAGACGAGACATACCGAAAAACCAGGAACTAAGGTGGCGCAGGTGGTAGTAGGATGCCTCTCTTCCACGTTGGAGGTTCCGAGGATCGAATCCCAGTGAAGACAGGAGCAGAAGGAGAAGAGAGGGCAGGAAATGGACACAGAGAGTTGCCCAGTGAATGGACACAGAAACATCAAAAACGGGAGGGGGGAGTAAAAATGGATAAAAGTAAATAAATAAATAAATCCTT
>JAQZBX010017532.1:0-15156 GCA_029593785.1 Cabassous unicinctus | reverse complement strand
ATTGAAAATTAAAAAAACAATAGAAAGAATTAACAAAACCAAAAGTTGGTTCTTTAAAAAGATCAATAAAATTGACAAACCCTTAGCTAGACTGACCAAAAAAGAGAGAAAAAAGATACAAAAAAATCAGAAATGAGAGGGGTCACATTACTACTGACCCCACAGAAATAAAAAGGATCATATGAGGATACTATGAATAGCTATATGCTAAAAAATTGGATAACCTAGATGAAACTGACAAATTCCTAGAAACACATGAACAACCTACACTGACTCTAGAACAAATAGAAGACTTCAACAGACCAATTACAAGGGATTGAATCAGTCATCAAAAACCTCCCAACAAAAAAGAAAATCCCAGGATTTGATGGCTTTACCTATGAATTCTACCAATGATTCCAAGAATTAATTCCAATTCAGCTCAAACTCTTCCCAAAAATTGAAAAATACTCCCTAACTCATTCTACGAGGCCAATATCACCCTAATACAAAGCCAGATAAAGAAACTACAAGAAAAGAAAATTACAGACCAATTTCTCTTAGGAATATAGATACAAAAATCCTAAAAAAAAGTTGCAAATCAAATTCAATAGGATATTAAAAGAATTATACACCATGATCAAGTGGATTTTATCTATGTATAAAATCCATAGTGGTTCAACATAAAATCAATTAAGGTAATATACCACATTAACAAAATGAAGAAAAAAAAACCACATGATCATCTCCATTGATGCAGAAAAGGCATTTGACAAAATCCAACATCCTTTCTTTATAAAAACACTTAGAAAAATAGGAATAGAAGCCTTCTCAACCTGATAAAGTGCATATATGAAAAAAACATAGCTAACATCATATTCAATGGTTAAAGACTAAAAGCTTTCCCTCTAAGATCTAGAACAAAACTAGGATGCCCACTGTCACCACTCTTATTCAATATTGTACTGGAAGTTCTAGGCAGAGCAGTTAGGCAAGAAAAAGGAATAAAAGGCATACAAATTGGAAAGGAAGAAATAAAACTTTCCCTATTTGCGGATGATATGATCATATATATAGAATTCCACCCCCAATCTGTAACAAAGATTTTGGAGCTAATAAATGAATTCAGCAAAGTAACAGAGTACAAGATCAATATGGAAAAATCAGTAGTGTTTCTGTACACTAATAATGAGAAATCTGAGGAGGAAATCAAGAAAAATTCCATTTACAATAGCAACTAAAAGAATCAAATATCTAGGAATAAATCTAACCAAGGATGTAAAGGACTTGTCCACAGAACACTACAAAACATTATTAAAAGAACTCAAAGGAGACCTAAATAAATGGACTAAATCCGTGTTCATGGATTGAAAGACTAAATATCATTAAGATGTCAATTCTACCCAAAATGATTTACAGATTCAATGCAATCCTAATTAAAATTCCAAAGGCCTACTTTGCAGAGCTGGAAAATCCAATTATCAAATTTATTTGGAAGGGTTAGGGCCCCTGAATAGCCAAAAACATCTTGAAAAAGAAGAACAAAGTTAAAGGACTCATGCTTCCTGACTTTCAAGCATATTACAGAGCTACAGTGGTCAAGGGATAGATTGGTAGAGAATGGGAAGCTGTTGCTTAATTTGTACAAAATTTCTATTTAGTTGATTGTAAAGGTTTGAAAATGGATAGTGGTGATGGTAGCACATTATTGTGAGTGTAGTTAACAGCACTGGATCATATAGAAGAATGTGGTTAAGAGGGGAAACCTTACTTTGTATATGTTACTAGAATAAAAATTAAAAGAAACAGGACAGTATAGTATAGTGAACCCTATGGAAGACAAATACAGTTAATAGTAAGTATAAGAATGTTCTTTCATGAATTATAACAAATATATGACACTAATACAAGGTGTTGATAATAGGGTGGTATATGGGGAAAATATTCCTAATGTAAACTATGGAACATAGTTAATAGTACTATTTTAATAATCTTTCATCAATTGTAACAAAGGTAACTACTGTTAAAAAAAGTGCAATTACAAAAAAGTGCTATCATCAATTGTAACAAATATTCCACACCAATGCAAGGTGTTTGTGGTGGTCGGGTGTATGAGAATCCTGTATTTTATGCATGAATGTTCAGTAAACCCCACAACTTTTTAATAAAAAATGTTAAAAAATTAAAAAAAAAAAATGAATTGCCAGTTCAGCTTACAATGTGGTCCCCAGCAACCCCTGCTTCTGTCTCTAAGGAACGTGATTAATCTTTGACCTGTTTTAATTGTCTGAGTGGGAGACGCCTTCTCAGAGGGAATGAAGGTCCCCTGACTCAAGAACTGGGGGTGTCAGTTAGAAAGAGCTGTAGGTCATTCCTCTCTGACACAAATGAGTCCCATGCGAGTTCTGGCCAAGTCCTACTTGTGTTGGGGTAGCTTTCTGAGCCCACTTTCTGAGTGCCTGCTCTCCCAAGGACAGTCTGACCATTAAGATCCCAGACTTCTTAGGCGGGTGAGATGATTCCTTCTCAGAGTGAGGAGCGGTGATGGTGGACCATCTGTAAGATCTTTCACCCTCCACCCTCTAATATGGCAGAGCCAAAGCCAGAGCTGATCTGGCCCCACCTGGGAGCCATCACTGCTTCCTGAATTTAGGGTTTGCAGACATGACCGAGGATTTGGATTTCTCTCCGTAGGCAACGACCCAGCCAGTTTAGAATACAGAGAAGTCCTGCGTGATCAGGATGCCAGTCAGCTAAAGAAGCTGTTGAATAATTCATGACGATTGCCTTCAGCAATAACCATGGGAATGGTCCAATCTGAAGTGCAAAGGCTCCTCCTGGAAAGTGTCATGATGGAGAAGGTTTGATGTACTTTGTTGCCAGTAAATAACGATCAGCCAGCCGCATATTAGATACTTAAACAGATGTGCTGAGAGTCAGAGGGGATGCTCAGGAATCCTGAAACAAAGGAAGGAGGGCAGCAGGGCTGGGAGGAATAGGAAGAGCAGGCTGAATAAGTTATCACGAGACCTGGTGGCCAAGCAGATGAAACATCCTCCCCTTGCCCTGCTTGGCAGAAGGAAAAAATTCGGTGGCATCTTGACCGCCAATGAATCAGGGCCCAATTTCTTTGTGATGTGGGTGGCAGGTAAGAGTTGTGCCAGATATGAATTGTTGTGTAATAATGCCACGCTGACTCTAAAAGGGTGTTCTGGGAGGGAGGAGGGCAGAGAATTTTCTTTCCAGGTTGGAGGGAATTGCCTTGGTAAAAGCAAAATAGCAAGAGGGTTATTTATTTATTTTTGTGACAGCAAGATGCTACCCTACCATTTATTATTACCAACAAGGAATCCTGAATATTTAAGGTTAGCATCTTCTTGAGCAAAATAGAGAAATACTCTGAGCAAGATGCTTGGTGACTAACTTTTGAATCCCTAGTAAGATCTTCTTAATTGCTTTCATTTCCTTTGCTGTCAGAGAATCCCCAGAAAAACATGCCGTTTTTACATCCTTCTCACAAAATCGAACAAGTATAGAATATTTACATGGCCCTGCCCATCCCCAAGCAAACGTGACCATGTGTATGAACTGTGTAATACTGATAGTCTATTATTATTTGGGGAATAATACTTGTTAATAAAGTCAGTTTTATAGCCATAAATGATTCCCCCCCTACTGAGTTATAAATTAACCAAAAATCATGATCTTTTCTGAACCATAATTGTGCCAGGATAGTTTGTTGAGATACTAATAAGCATATTGTTTCCCTCTATTACCCGCTTTCCTCTCTGATTTAATTAGGGAGCCAAGTAAAGCTGCTGGAAGACCTGCAGTCTTCCTGTAAAAGGTGAAACTCTAGGAAGAGAAGTCTCCAAGAGTTCCTGATGGGCAAAGATGATAGGGTGGGCCTTTAAGATCCATAAGAAAGTGAGAGGGGGGAGAATCATGGAGCCTGGGAAGTGGTTACCATGGGAACATTTCCTAGGGGGTGGGGGTACATGGAGGAGATGGCATTATGGTGGTTCCATTGAGAATGGCCTAGAAAGATGGGCTTTCAGTGTCACCAAAGGATCTTGTGTCCCAAGCATTGAGACCACAGAAGCATTAGAAACGGTGGGCATCTCAGCCTCAACCATTAAGGACCAGTGACCTGACTGATAAGACCACTGGGGCTTCTCAATGCTTCAGAGACCTCAGGACTTTGGCATAAACCTGTCCAGAGAAGGGGGCATGCACATGAACTTGTAATAGCTGAGATTGACTTTTCTTCTAACTTAGTGGCATGGGGCATCAGAGCCAGATTTATATGACAAAAAGAGAGAAATGTTGTATTTCTTGCACACCTGAGTTCATCTGCTAAGTAGTCATGGCTTAGCGTTCATCTAACTCAGAACCGTGTGACTTTGTGAGGTCCTCAGCCTCTCCAGATCTTATATTTGTGACCTGTCAAATGAAGGGCATTGGCTAATAGAGTTCCTAAAACAATTGGCTGGGAAATCAGTGAAAAAATTGGGATTCTGACTAACAAAGTCTATGATCTACCATTTTAAACAACTTGAAATTTCCTGAATGGATATCACAGGGCCTTTGCACATACTATTTCCTCTCCTTGTAACTTCTACCCTTAACCCTTGTTTATCCTTTAGGTCTCAGCCAAATGTCATCTTCTCTGGAAAGCCTTCCCTAAGACCTCTTGTTCCCCAAGACTAGGTTCTGTGCCTCTCCTTTGAGCCCCTCCAGCACCTGGATAATCTGGGATGATTGCCCCATGGTATGGTCAGCTGATGACCTTAATCAATCCCTTTTTGCCACGTCACCTAATATACTCAGGATGTGGCCATCTTTGGAGGGCTACTGTTCTCCAGTCACACCCCATCAGCACTCTTGTCACACTGTACTCTAATTGCTTCTGTCTCCTCCTCTAGATTCCTAGAGCACAAGGTTTGCATTTGTTTCCTGCTGCCTCCCCAGCAATTTGTACAGGCATTTTCAACAGGAAGCTTGGAGACAATGGTGTGGCCTGCACAGTGCTATGAGTAAATTTAGATTAGTTTTTGACATTTAAAAATGGGGAGACTTTGCATAGTAGCCACGATTCCTTTTTTTTTTTTTTTTTTTTTTTTTTTACGAAAAGCATGAGAATTGGCAGCACTGGACACAGGACACAATTGGCTGGACCTGAATCCAGGAAGCCCATTCAGAGAGGGGACCAGAGGTAAGGGGACCACTTGGCCTCATCACCCACTTACCTTCCTGCTTCGTCTTCATGGACGTTTTCCACTAGGCTCCTGACCTGCGATAGGAATGCAGTGAATTTGTTTGTTGAATGAGTACCTCTGTGTGTGACTTACAGCCTAAGTGATGGGATGGGTTAAAAACTGGGAGGGGGCAGAGATGGGGAGACTGGGCTGGGGAGGGGGATTAGCAAGAGGATGGGCAGAGAAGTCTGGCCACGTGGATCAGGTGCATTGTCAGCTGACATGCTGCTGGCTGGGGTCCTGCAAGCAGAGGCTTTATGGGCAGAGGAATTATTTGGGAGGTGATTCCAGGGAGCCGGAGTGAGGAAATGGGGAGGCAGAGACAGGGAAGGGGCACGGCTAAGATAAGAATGCAGCATTGAGGTCATTGCTGTGGGCAAGGGGTGGAGGGGGTTCTTTCTACTGGGCTCTTCCGAGGAGCCTTCAGAGCTGTCAGCCCAGAGAGCAGGAGGCAGGATACTTGACCGTGAGTGTTAACTCTCCTGCACCTGTGGGCTGTGCAGGGGCACAGGCTTCAGCATTGCTCAGTGGCCTCCGTGGTCTGGGGGAAGCCCCTGGGAGAAGGAAGGAGCTGCAGCCTGCACAGGACGGTCCATGCAGCCATGGCAGAAATTAGGGGTGAGGCTGAGAGGATGTGAGTTGGGCCACCAGTTGGGTCAGCTCATGGACACCTGGAAGTGCCCCAGGTTGGGGTCAGGGTTCAGGAGGCCCAGGCTTAGAAAACAGGGAGTGGGCAGGCAGGTGGGCTGAGCTCATCAGTGGGATGTCAAAGATCAGGGTCAAGTGGCTAGAGCTTTGTGGAGTGTGTGGGTGTGTGTGTTTGTGTAAGTGTGTGGAGTATGGGTTACCTGCCATGTAGGCTCTTAACCTATGAATAAAAGGAATCTGTAGATTGTCCCCAAGCCTCACCTTCAGGTCTTCTCTTCCTACCTTGTGTATCACACCCCACAGCCTTTTACTATTGCTACTTACCTGAGTAAGATCAACTGCCAAGAGTTTTAACTTTTCTCTTTGTTCACTCTGTTGCGTGGGGGCCAGCTGATGGACAGTGAAATAACTTGATGGCAGGAGGCAGAAAAATAGCTGAGTATAACAAAACATGTAGAGTAATAAACATTTATTAACGGAATGAATAATTAATTCATAAATGGAAACTGGTGCATGGCCAATTGACCATATTCCTTCCTGTTTTTAGGTCTTCACCTTTGTTTTTTAGATTTCTTCCCCCACCAAGTCTCTTGTTTTGTTTAGCATTTATTTTTATTTAGCCTATGGAATTGCTATATTTGATAAAGATGGCCATTATGAGTAGATCTTGACTTTGGGTAATTCTGCTCACTTTCCTGTTTTGCTGGATTTTAAGCTCATTAAATGTGGTCTTCTTGTTTTCTTAATTCCCTTGCTTTTCATTTTCATGGATAGCACAGCTACCAGAAGTCCTCAGGAAAAACCATTTGGATCATAGGCTTTGTAGAGGATAATTGGAAGCCCCATTTAGTGGAGTCTGTCTTCGGCTTTATGGCTCCTTGGACAGATTCTGGCTCACCATCCCCTTACTTAATGCACATGGAAATCTCTGTTGTTTGGCTTCAGTTGTTACGGACCACTCCCCGCTGCAGCTGTGCATCCACCAAATGCTGGGAAAAGCCACTCATCATCCTTTGATGAGTAGCATC
This sequence comes from Cabassous unicinctus, assembly GCA_029593785.1. Lineage (NCBI taxonomy): Eukaryota > Metazoa > Chordata > Mammalia > Cingulata > Chlamyphoridae > Cabassous > Cabassous unicinctus. Next base: position 8,243 of record JAQZBX010017532.1, on the reverse strand, counting down.
AGTAGTATCTTTCAGCTGAAGGGATGTTAAAGAAAATCCACTTTAACCTTCATTTGAACAGGTGAGGAGCCGAAGGCCACAGGGGTCAAGGGGCTTGCCTGGGTTTACACTCAACAAGCCAGTAGCCACAGCCTGGATCAGACCCAGATGCCCTAACTCCAAGTCCATTGTTGACCTGAAGGACGGGGCGATCAGAGGGTCTGAGAGTGTGTGTGATATTAGGAAGACCCGCTTTCTTTTACCCTCAACTTTTATTTCATCTTTCCTTTATACATCGTTAAATCCACGGAAGCCATATAGCATGAAAGCAAACTCTGAATACAGTACTGGTATTTCTGAGTAGTTGAACTTTAGACAGCTGCTGGGTGGTTCTCTTTTTATGAGAGGAAACCTACACAAAGTTTTTATAAAGCTTGTATGCTTGTCAACATTCTGAATTAGTTTATTGAAGAGGTTGGGTAATATTCTAATTAGATATCTGCCTTTATTGCCCATGGAACCTAATAAACCCCTTTATAGAGTAGTGCCATGCCTTGAATTTTATAGCACCTTCCTTTTAACAAACTCAGAGTGTTTTATTCATTAGGCTTCTTATATTCCTTGGTTTGTGTTACTTTAAGTTGTACTTTTTCCTTTTAAAATTCAGGACTCATTAAGCATTTAAAACACATACATAAATTAAAACCTCAGTGAGATGCGATTTTTCATTCACACGGACACGCAGTATGCTACGTTGGCAAAGGTGCAGGGAAAAAGATGCTCTTATACATGTCTGATAGGAGTTAGATTGTGTGATCTCTATGGAGGACACTTTGGTAATACCCATCAAAATATAGTATGCATGTAAAATACACCCACTCTTTGACTCAACAGTTCCACTTCTAGGAATTTGTGTTGCAGAAATTCCTTGAACCTTGTGAAATTCCTTGTATACAGGGCTACTCACAGCAGCACTGTTTGTTTCAAATGATTTGATTCTGCTTCTGACCATGGGCTAAATCAGTCATGGTGCAGCCACGTAACGGATGCAGCCATTCAAAAGAATGAGGCAGCTCCTTATGGACCAATATGTCAAGAGCAACAAGAGACATTGTGAAGTGGAGACAGCAAGGGGCTACCATTTGTGTTAAAAGAGGGAGAAGAACACATATGTCACTGCTTGTTTATGTGTGGAATACTTCTGGACATACACATAAGAAGTTATATTGGCTACCTATGGAGAGCATTCCTGGATGGCTTGGAAAGAGCACAGGAAGAGGCTTACTTTTTATAGTAAAACCTTTTTGTATATTTTGTACCATTCAAAGATTCTAATTTAAAGTTTGCTTTAGGAAAAGAACATGTGCAAGCAATTTCCAATCTGGTCATTGAAAAAATTTTTTTGATTGTGAAACATGCTAGACCCTTCTGTTCTTGCCGCAAACGCCGTGCATTGTGCATATGCATGCGTATAATCATATGTGACATTTAAATTTATACTCATCTCTGTGACTTGGGTAGTGAATAAAAAGAAAAATCTAATTTTCTTTTGGCAAAGCTGGTAAATTGTTGAGGTTTCTCGTATAGTCAAACACAGTGGCTTATCTTGACTTTATGTACGTTTTGAAAAACACCTGTTTAAAGCACACTTATTTACATACCATTTTAAAACATGCCAAACCACATATTGCTTAGGGATATGTGAATATGTAGTAAAAGTATAAATAAATACACAGAAATAGTAAACATTAATTCGTGGAGTTAATGGTTAGAGGGATATAGAAGATGGAGTTCAGGAGGGAAAGGCATATGATTGTTCTTTGCACTTTTCTTTATACCTTCTGGTATATTTCAAGCATTGCATAATAATTTTAAATGTTTGTATTTGTCACTAACTTATTTCTAGGACATCATAGAGTTTTGTGAAATCATAAAAAGATGCAGAAACAGTGTGGGCGTTATTACTTTTATTTTTCTTGTTCTTTTTTGTATCTCACCAATGCCTAGAACAGAGCCTACCTAGCAGAAGGTGGGCACGAAAAATGTTTGTAAAATGAATAAACAGTCATGAAACCCTTTGAGTGGCTGAAATGATGGTTGGTGGATCATGTGATCTTTCCGTGTGCCATCTTGTATAATGGGATCCTGGAAAAGAAAAGGGGCATAACTGAGGATGTCTACAACCTTTCAGATGAGCAAAAAAAGAGAACCTTAAGAATTTTCTCAATAACTGGAAATAGAAATAAATTATGGAGAGATAATTGGGTCTCTAATAAAATTCAGTTGCCGCCTGTACTTCAGAACACGTAGCTATGGTCTCAGTAAGACTGGTATGTTATCTTGATGTGTCACACTCAATGACCCTCTTTACAAATACTGTGTATTTGGTTAATATGGCTAATGTGGGTGTGACCCCAGTGTTCCCAATAGCAGTCATGTATCTCCACCCAGCCCAGGAGCCAGGTTGTATGGGAGTGATGGGAATGACTGGCATTTGCTTCTACTGTCAGTGGTAGAATGACCTTTGTTTCTTAAGGTAATAGTCAACCATTTGGTTCCCTCATATATGCTTAGTGCTTACCTTACCTTATGCTTACCTTAGAGAGAATGAAAGGTTGTGGGAAAATAATAAATAGGATTCTCCTATAACCCTACAAAAGATGTCTTACTATATGGAGACAATAAATAATATGCTATTGTTACTAGTTACCCTACCATCTATAGCTTGCTGGAGCAGTGCTGTCCCATAAAAATATAATGTGAGTCAGATGTCATTTTAAATTTTCTAGTAGCCACATTAAAAAAGAAATTGATGAAAGTAATTTTAACAATATATCTTGTTTAATCCAATATGAAATATTTTCATTTCAACCCAGAATCAATGTTTAACAATTATTAATGAGATTTTACATTCTTTTTCTTTGTACTAAGTCTTCAAAATCCTATGTGTATTTTACATCTCCATTTGGATGCTAAATTTTCATCAGAAATGCTTGGACTGTATTTAGATTTTATAAAACTTAGAAGCTCCAAAAGTAGATTCATATATGTAACTTGTTCTGTACAAACTTAAACGTTTTCTAATAACTGAATCAAGTATCAGGTGTTAAATTAAAATTAATTAATTAACTTAATTAAATAAAATTAAATGTTTAGTTCTTCAGCCTTGTTAGCCACATTTCAAGTGCACAGTAGCCCCACTGGGCTGGCGGCTCCCCTATTGGTAAGAGGAGAACTAGAACTTATTCAGAAATTTCTACCTGAGATTTTTTCCCTCTGATTCCAATAACCTGTTTGTCAATATGGTTTTGTATATAATAAAGATTAGACATATTCTTACTCTGAAGTAGCTTATAAACTAATACAACAGACAAATATATTACTTTGGGTTAAATTAGTTTTCTGAGTAACTGTTGCAACTGTTTTTTTTTTTTTAATTTTTAAAGAAGCTTTAGATTACATAAATGTTACACCAACAATATAGGGGAAGGAGAAGCGGATGTGGCTCAAGCAGTTGGGTGCCTGCCTACCACATGGGAGGTCCTGGGTTCCATTCTTGATGCCTGCTAAAGAAAATGAGCAAGAGAGGAAGCTGATGTGATGAGCTGAGGCAACAAGGTGGCACAATGAGGAAACATAATGAGAGACACAACAAGCAGGGAGCGGAGGTGTCTCAAGTGATTAGGCACCTCTCTTCCACATGGGAGATCCTGGGTTCGGTTCCCTGTGCCTCCTAAAAAGAAGATGAGCAGACACAGAGAGAGCACACAACAAAGAGACACAGAGAGCAGATAGCGAGTACAAATAATGAGGGGGTGTTTGAGAAATAAATAAAATAAATCTTTAAAAAAAAGTGGGGGATGCCCATATTCCCCACCCCCACACACACTTTCCCATATTAACAACATCTTTCATTAGTGTGGTACATTTGTTACAGTTGATGAACACATATTGAAGCATTGCTATTAACCATGGACTATAGTTTACATTATAGTTTACACTCTGTCCTGCACAATTTTGTAGGTTATAACAAAATATATAATGGCCTTATCCATCATTGCAATGTCATGCAGGACAATTCCAATGTCCGAGAAATGCCCCCATATTACATTTATTCTTCCCTCTCCCTCCCCTCAGAAACTCTGGTGGCCACTGCCTTTGTATCAGTGATAAAAGTTCTTCCATTGCTAGAATAATAGTAGGTCTATAATAGAATAATAAGTCTACTTTAGTCCATTGTTCATTCCTCAGTCTTGAGTATTCTGGGATGGTGATGCCCACTCCATTTCTAATTGAGAAGGGGCTTAGATCCCAAGGGGCAGATGGATGGAAATATCTTGCTTACGGTTATGGACACTTTCTGCTCCTTGGGATGGGCATTGTCCATCATTTTCTCCTTGTTTGTTGTCCTGGGTGAGTCCAATGAACTGGAGAGTAGGTATACTGTTGCAGCTGTTTTGATGGATCTAATTCTGAGAACTCAGATTTAAGATCTGAGATTAAAGTTGAATAAAATCCTGGTTGATCATTCTTTCACAAATATACTTAAACTCAGGTCAAAAGATCCAGGTAACACTTATCCTAAGAAGCGCTATCTAGCTTTCCAGTTCCTTGAGAAAAAAATAAATTTGGGGAAAAAGAAAGGGTCCCTCCCACGAATAATCAAGGGGATGGGTGGTTTAGCTACTGAACCTACACTACTAGAATTTGAAATTGGGCAAACCATTGTAGAGCATAGATTTTATTTTAGATTTTTGACATCCGCCTTGTCATATAGGAGGATGTCTGGATACAGATGCCCTAGCACATCAGTGAGTGAGCTAACTACAAGGGAACTGCAGGAGGAGAGCCACAGCTACTTGTTCCCTGTCAGAAAGACTGCCGGAAACTTCTAAGAGCCCAGAGAAACAGGAGTGATGTTCGCTTATCCTCTAGGCTCCCTGCGTCTTCCAGTTGATATCTTGTTAAGAGGAGCCAAGTCCTGGGTCTTGAGATTTCATGGAAGATAGAATTAGTCCTTCCCCTGAACTCACATGTTTCCAAGAATTCCTGGGATCCCTGGAATGGCTATTAGTAATTCCCAGACTCTCTAACAGGCGGTTTTATCTGTCACAGTGAAGTAGAGTTGAGAAGAGACCAACAACTCTCTCAACTGAGTTGAGGGCTGTTTGGTGGGGTCTTGTGGCTGACTCATTTTTGGGAGGGGAATGGCAGTCTCTTCTCACCACATCCCTGCCAGAACCCATGTCACTTTCTTGCCTGGTTATGTCGTCAACTTGATTTCACGGAATGTTCTAGAAGGAGCTAGCCCTTAGGTGTTTCCTTGAAAAGTTGATGCTAGCACCCTGACTGGCACTCACTCCAGGCTTTGTGGGGACAGCCTAAACCAAGTGTGGCTGTGTCACCCTGCCTAGTGCTTCACAATCACCCAGATAGGTAAGTTACCCCCCTTCCCATTACAACAGAGACAGAATGGGAGTAGTCAGTATGTACGGGTGTGCGATGTGTATATTTGTATGTGTTTGCATTGGACAGTTTAACATTTCCTTCTATTGCTTTTGAAAGAAGTGAAAAAAATATACTTCTTCTGACTAATACATGCATATTATGGAAAATATGGCAAAACCACAAAGAACGACTTATTTTCTCTTAATCCCCGTATCTCAAGAGTATCACCGAAGTAGCATATTTCCCTCCAGTGTTTCAAAACAACCCTTAAGAAACTTTGTTTGAAAGGGTAAAGTGTATATATTTTTAAATCATGAAAGCAAAACAAACCAACAAAAAATTGCTTGTAGTTTAGGGCTGCTGTGCTCAGCCGTCTTGGGTGTGAGGACACCTTGGTAAGGGACGGTTATGCCCAAGAGCTTCTATACATAACATACTTCATGATGGGCATCATTAAAGTCTCATTTCCTACAGTTTATCTATTTGGGAAGGTATCCCCCACCTCCACCCCACCTGCCCCCCAATTTGAAATTGTGTATTTTTTTTTTTTGACACGGCTCTGATTTTGAATTCTCTCTCCAGTACTGGCATTTAGATGTCCCTGTTGCTGGCTCTGGCACTTTATTTCCAGCATGTGCTTTTCTAGAGAGGCAGTTTCTCAACAATTTGTCTCTCCTGCCCGGGACAGGCATGCTGGCAGCCTCTGCTGCAGCAGCCGTGGTCAGTCAATACCCAGTGCCGGTGGCCACCGAGACTCCCGCTCCTGCCATCTCCCTGGAGCTAGAGCCCTCTTTTTCCGGGGAGCTGAGTGTCTTTGTTCCCAGCTGTCATGTGGAGATGCTGCAATTCTGAAGAGGAGGGAGAAGAAGGCTGATAATATGCATTTTGTCCTTAACTGCCTTTTGGGCAATATGGTCTTGGGAAGAAAACACGAGAAGCAGATGTTAAAACTGAGGGTGACAGTTGGGATCTCGTTAGCTTAGGGGCTGTCACAATACATCCAGGAGAAAGGCTTGTGGGCACGCGGCTGGCTTTGTGTCTGAGAAGCGGGGACTGCATGTATGCGTGTGTGCATGTGTGTGTGTGCAGGCGTGTCTGCCTGCCTGGAAGTGGGGCAGGCATTTCAGGCTTCGCCAAGTAATTTACTTGCTTAAGCTTTAAAAAAAAAAGTCAGTTGGGTTGTAACAGGCTTGGTTATTTTTCTTTATGGGTGCTTCTGTGAATATCTTTAAATTTCAGCTTAGGCTTTTTACAGGGGCATTCACTGTGAAGAATGAACATATGGGTTTGTAAAACATTGAGGCATGAAATGCATTCAGTAAAGTGCATCGTGTGCACTATCTTGAGTGTACAGCCCAGATCAAGATGTAGAGTATTTCCATATTCTAGAAGGTACAGGGCCTTGATTAGATCTTTTTAGGAATGCATTGTGTCTCCAGTTTTAGTGTACCACCTACTGCTTTTCCTTATCCCCGCTAACCTGGTTCCCAATTCCTGAATCTTCTTATGAAGCTTCTGAGATCAAGTGTACCCCTCGGTTGTAATTTCTAATCAGCAAAACTGAGTCTAGGGCTGAGATATACCAGAACCTCTTTTCACCTCAGACAGAAGCTGAGGTTGGCAAACTGGAATGCTGTGGAGGTCAGAGGGGCACAGCTGGCCGTGAACTTCCTGCCTGGAGAATCCCAGAGGGGAGGACCAGAGGCCTGGTTCTGGACCCAGCTGTGTCTACATAGGGAACCTCGCCGTGCTTGGGCTTGATTTCTGAGTCCCTCTCCTACCGTTTGCTGGCATTATGATTCCAGTGGAAATATGGGCCTTCCTGTGACTACAATAAGCTCCACAGCCCCAGAGTTCAACCAGGAAACTTCCATGATCTGGCAACCAGGTCGGATGACCCCTCTTCTAAAAGACATCTTCTGGCTGCTCACCAGCCTCATTCTGTCTTTTCTGGAGACAGCAGCCAGGCCTCAGCAGGCTGGAGAGAAGCTTGCAAGCCACTCTTTGCTCTGTGCTTGGTTTTCAAAACTGAAAAATGTAGCTCCTCCTCCTCCAAGGGGCTGTTGGTTGGAGTCTTGCTTGGTGGGGTGATCATTCTGATTTGGCAGTGCCCCCTTGCCTTCCCTGTTGTTGAAATATTTTGAATATCAGCACTGGTCCCTGAGAGCATCCAATGAGACCCCTTGCACATCCCCTCAATAAATGCTATTTTCCTCCGGGATCTCCCCGCTCCATGCAATGGCCCAGCAAGCCTTGCACAGGTGAACGCAGTCATGCTTCATTGCATTGAAGTGAGCTAAGCAAAACCATAAGCTGCAGGAGACCTGGGAATCCATAATGGAGGCTGAATTTGCTGTTGGCGTGTGCTCTGGCTTCACTTCTTCTAGCCGTGTACAGGGAGAGCTGCAAGAAATTCAAAGAAGAAACTGTTAATCACTGCTCATCCCACTGCTGCCAAGAAAATTGGAATTTCTTGGAGACTAGGTGCTTTCGAGGTTTGGATAGCTTAAGTCATCTTAGTCAAAGCAGAGCTTGAAAATCTGCTCTGGGAATTTCAAGCATTTCCGCGCCCCCCCCTCCCCCCCGCCCACCGTGGTTTTAGGGAAGGGATTGGAGAGTGGCTCCCATGCTTTAATTTACTTAGGTAATTGTTTCTATTCTGAGCTACAGTTTAGTTTTGGAAACTGAGCTGATGCAGACTTGCGACTTGCATTTGTCACCCCCAAAAGGCTGTTGATGCACCTCCTTCACCAGCACCCCCACCTCACCAAGGTTCCACCCGAAGACTTGCCTGTTCGCTTTGGCTTTGTTCCCAG
>JAQZBX010017531.1:0-35464 GCA_029593785.1 Cabassous unicinctus | reverse complement strand
AAAAAAAAAAAAAAAAAAAGGAATCCTTCTCATATTCCTCCAAAAATTGAAATGAAGGGACTATTTCCTGTTTACGTTTACTAAAAGCTACAAAGGCAATATACTAGAAATGCTTGGCTTTTACAATGGGAATTTAAGAGTTCAAAAGCTTACTGTTTCAAGGCTGAGAAAATTTCCAAATCAAAGCTTCATCAAGACACTGACCTTCAGCAACCCTGAAATCCTCTCTCACATTGCAAGGCACATGTAAGCATCTACTGGGGCTATCCCTCCTCCTCTGGGTCTCATTGCTTCCAGGTTCTTGCTTCCTCCAGCTTTCTCTAGGCTACTGTTACCTTCTCTCTGCTCTTATGGCTTTCTTACTCCTGGGTTCCATTGATTTTAACTTCTGGCATCCAAGAATTTTACTTTCAATTGCAATATGTTTCTTTTTGTCTCTGGGGCTCCATCTCTCCATATTCATCTTGTTTATAAAGGACTCCAGTAAGAGGATTAAGACCTACATTGAGCTATGCCTTACTGAAGTAATCTAATCAAAAGATTCCTAATTGAAACTAATATGAAGGTCCCATCTACAATAGGTTCACACACAAAGGAATGGATGAACTCTAAGGACATGACCATTTCTTGGGTACATACAGTCTCAAACTACCACAATTCCTTACTCATTTTACTGGGGTGAGCATCACCCTAATATGAAAACTACATAAAAATACCACAATAAAATTATGGACTAATATTCCTCATGAATATTGATGCAAAGCTACTCAACAAAATTCTGGTAAACAGAATCCAACAGCATGATAAGAGAAATATACACCATAATCAAGTGAGATTTATCCTAATATGCCATGGTTGTTCTACATAAGAAAATCAATTAATGTAATTCTTCATGTTAATAAAATAAAGCAAAAAAAAAAGAAAACAAACAAAATAAAATATGACCATCTAAATTAATGCAAATAAATCTTTTCGTAAAATCCAGCACACTTCTTGTAAAAACACTAAAAAAATAGTAGGAAATATACCCAAAATGATAAATGTCTTACAGGTGTATCCCACAGCTAACATCACATTCAAGGTCAAGACATGGATTCCCACTATTACCAACATTATTCAAAGGTGTTATCTCAGCTTTAACCAGAATAACTAGGTAAGAAAAGGAAATAATCAACAAAATCAGAAGGAAAATATTCTCTGTTCACAGATATCATGATCCTATATATAGAAGGTTCTCAAAAAGCTACAACAAAGTTAAGAGCTAATAACAAATTCAGCAAACTTGAAGGAAAAATTTCAACACAACAATCGCTGATGTTTCTATAAATTAGCAATTTAAACTTTTAAGAGGAAAAATCAAATAACTAGGATTAAATATATCAAAGGCTGTAAAGGACTTAAACACAGAAATCTCAAAACATTGCTGAAATTACTCAAAGAAGAGCTAAATAAATGGAGGAATATTCTGTGATCATGGATTTGAAGACTAAATATTACTAAGGTGTCAATTCTACCCAAAGTGATTTATAGATTCAATACAATCTTAATCAAAATTCCAAAAGACAATCAATGGAAAAGACAATCAACAAATTTGCCTCGAAGGATAAAGGAACAAATACCAAAAATAAAAAATAAATAGTCCTTATAAAAGTAAGATATTGGAACCTTAACACTTCCCAATTTTGATATTTATTACTAGCCTACAGTAAGCAAAATATCATGACACTGGCACAAGGGCACACACAGAGATCAATGGAATTTAAATGGAAGTTCAGAAATAAACCTTCATGTCTATGGCCAAATGATTTTTGAAAACGGTGCCAAATCCTCTCAATGGGGAAGGAAGAGTCCCTTCAAAATGTGGTTTTGGGATAACTGGATAGGAATATGCAAAAGAATGAATGTGGACCCCTATCTCTCACCATATACAATAATTAACTCTAAATATACCAAATACCTAAATATAAGAACCAAAATTAAAACATCTTTTGGGTATTGAATTATGTACCCCAGAAAGCATGTTCTTAATGATAATCTATTCCTGTAGGAATGATGAAGCAACAGGAAATAGTGTGGTCAGGGTAGACTTCAGTGAAATTAGTTGTTTGGTCAAAGACTTGAAGCAGAAGACTAAGTCATACATTTTCATGGGAGGAAATGTTACAAACAGGGGAACACCAGTGCAAGGTCCATTGCAGGTGGTGAGCTGTGCAGTTTCAGGAATTTGGAGGAGGTCCATCAAAAACGAGCGACATTCTATTGCTAGGTGTGGGGGTAATTATCAAAGGAGTTCATGTGTATGGATGGTGAAAACTGCCAGTTCTCTTGAAAATTAAGTAACAGAAAATTCTTTAAGGAAAAAGTCACATGAGTGCATCCAAACAAGGTGAAATAAGGAGTCTAACAATTACCTGGAGTAAGTGAGGTGCAGACAAATCGAATCATAAAAGCAACATTCAAGAATCCTACTTTGTGTCCTTTCATCTCAATGTTTTGCAACATTTTCTTTTAATAAAAATTGTGTAAGTAATATAATATATTGGATTTTTGAATTATGACTCGGTCTGATAAATTTTTACTTTTTAGAGGAATTTACTATACATAATACATATAAAAATAAAATATCTTTAGTATATGCAATTTCATTGAATTAATATTTCCAGGTCCCTTTTCAAAATATATTTTCATTTCTTCTCCCCTCTTTCTTATTTTCTTTAGTTATTTTCAAATAGTTGCTCTGTTGCCCTCACATCCCTTTGTATATTTTGAACTGCAGGTATCCTACAAAAATTCCTAATTTGTTCTATGCTATGTTCTCCAAATATCCACAAAGTCTTGAGTTCATTTTTGAATTGGCTTTTAATCTTTCTGTATAGATATGAGTGACTTTAAATATACAAGATATCAAAGTATCATTTCATTCTATTAATTGTATTTTCATTGAATATCTTGTTTTTCCAAGAATTCCTGAAATAATTATTGGCATAAAATTAGTTAAGAAAAATATACATGTTGTTTTTCACATTGATAGCAAAATTTCTTAAAAGCAGCGAAAAAGAACATAAACTCAAGGAATACACATGGTTAACAGAACATTTTCAAGGCACCCAAGGCTTAACATACTGAACAAAAATACCTATCAGTATTTGAAAACTACTATATCAAATGAATTTAAATTTAGAGGTTTTTTTATCAGCATATACAAAGGAAAAATTTATTTGGCAAATAGGCACTAGGTGTTCATCATATAGCATGGGAAAAACAAGAGAACTGGGAGAATTGGACATGGAGAAAGATTGAAGAAAGATAAGGAAATTTTGGGTTCATTCTGGAAATATCAGTATTACAGGGGGTTATAGAAAAGGTCAAGAGAGAGCAGCTAGAAAAGAAAATGATAAGTATATGAGACCCAAATAGGAAGAGCATAATGAGAACAGTTGATATGGACATTTAACCATAATTTTGTACAAGTAAACTACATAACTGCTACTTATGATGGGAAAGAAAAGTGTGGCATGTTTGTGTTCCTATAGACTGAATGCTAGAAACATATTAATGATTTAAAAGAAAACAATTAGATTTACATTTTATATTAAATAAATAACTGTGCAACCTACTTAAAATATTCTAATGAGATTACATAGTCATTGCATTTGCACAATAAAAACAACATATTCAAATTAGAACCAGGATAAATATATAAAGATTGGAATGCCATAGTGTTTTGAATAATATTTAAAAATAAGCATTATGTTTAGAATGAATGAATGAAAATCTCTGGTAGAAAAAGAAATCAGTTATGTGTATATCCATTGTGGGTGTTGTGTCACACGGGTGAAGAATGGTGGTGTGGGATGTTGTTGGAGGTGTGGGAGGTGGGGAACATGGGAATTCCTGTAATTTCTGACTAATATTTAGGTAATCTTAGCACCTTTAAAAATACATATATATATATATATATATAATAAAATCTATTTAAAGAAATGCACATATATGCATAAGTATTTATATATCATTTTACAAATATTTGTATGTATTGTGAAAAATTTGATTTTTGCCCACAATTAAAAAAAAAAAGGAAAAGAAATCAATTTAAGAAATCTCAACCAAAATGATGGGGGCAAACAATCTTAATTATATCCTGTGATTCAAAGTAAAAATCTTATATCAGCTAAATAATAATGAATAGGATAAATATAATAATATTCTTTCCTCAATTGAAACAAATGACACTAAGATGCATGGTTTTGATAGGGGTATTATTGGAACACTGTGTTTTCCATTTGAATGAATAGATAGGCATCAGCCCCATTTTATCTTGACAATAATGCAGTATTAAATTTCATAAGTGGTCCCTTATATGATAAAATTTTATAATATAAATATTATATTGTTAAATGAAGTTAACTGACCATAAACAAGCTATGAAAGCTCTCTGTTGCTCAGTATCATCATCTGTAAATTTCAGCCATTCAAACATATTTATTGAGACACTATTCTAGACATTGGGGATACAGAATTGAACATAATTGTCAAAAATCTTGTGCTCCTTGAGGTTGCAATGTGGGGAATGCAGAGAGTGAAAAAAAAGGTTTAGTAAAAAATATAAGATGTCAGGTAGGGGTAAATGCTATGGAAAACAAATCCCATGCTGATGAGGGATGAGTTGTGTGTGATTTTAAATAGGGTGATATGGGATGGTCTTATGAGGAAAAGACTGAGAAAATACTCATGCAGTTAAATGGAGAAAGGGAATTTCAGGAAGAAGAAATAAATGCCAATACTCCAGGCAGCATCGGTTATAATTTGAGTAGGGGATGCTGAGGTCAGGATAGCTGCTCCAAAATGAGTGTGATAGACACAATGATAAAGGATGATTTCATAGAAGTAAGGAGTAGGGGTAAAAATCATATCGGGCCTGTAAGCCCTGGAAAACTTTTTATTTTTCCTCTTAATATGATGGGAAATCTTATAGGTTTTGTGAAGAAAAGTTACATGATATGACCTATGTTTTGAAAGTATCACTGGCCCATATATTGAAATAAGATTAAATAGGTGTAAATCAGAATGGAGGGAGACAATCTAGAAGGTTGTGGAAATAATTTAAAAATGGAAATGATGGTCTTTGGAAAAAGATTTTAGCAGAGGAATAATCACTTTCAAAATATATTCTGCACAGAGAATCAATATGATATGCTGATGGACAAGATGTGAGGTATGGAACAGAGAAAATTAAGGATGATACATATGTCTTTGCCTGAACAAGTAATAAAATAGCTTTTCATTACCTGAGATTAAATTTCAAATATTGCAAGTATCTATTAGAGTGTTATCTTGTGAAAGTAAATAAACCATGTTAGTTATATACCTAAAACCTTTGAACATTTTCTGGCATTCATTAGGTGCTCTTTATATATAATATTTATTTTGCTATTATTATACAACATCAATAATTTCCAAACAAAATTTATTGTTCATATTTTATCATGCTCTATTCCAGTCTTATTTAATCATTTTAAAGTAGTTCAAATTTTACCATACATTGAATTTTGACTTGCCACTATGAACAAAATGATTTTCTCTTAAAAAATATCTCAGAACACATATTATGTAGAATATGGCATGCAATAATATAAACAGGGAAAATAGAAAATATGTAAATATATTAGTGAATTAACATTCCCAAATATTATATAACATTTAGTTAATAATATCATAAATGCATTTTATAATATGTTACAGGAGAACAGGATAATCTAAATTTAATTTAAAAATAAGCAATTCCTGAACTTATTAGTGTCTGAAAAATTAGAGAAACTGTTGCCCATCATTGAAAAGAAAAACCAACAGGACATATTATCTAAATCATAGAATTGTACTTAAAGGAATGCAAAGCCAGCATATATGATACAAAAGTCAAGAAAAGTTAAAGTGCCTATAAATATTTAAAAATACACAATGAATGTTCAAGATGAGATATTGTTTAAAAATAAATAGTTTAAAAAATAAATGTTTATTAAAGACATCACTATAGGAAAAGAAAACAAAAAAGAAGAGCAATAAATGCAGATTATAGACAATATAGAGTTGAAAGCAAAAACAAAGGTTGAGACAGTAATTTATATGGATATTATGTGTGGCCAGCCAAAATTTTTATATGAATTATAGATGTAGAGGAAAATAATGCACATTATAATTATTGACTAAATTAATTAGCAGTGATGAACTTTTGAGAATTTATTAAAATTTAATCCTACATTAGAGATTTAACTTTATTTTAGTCTTTTAAAATATTTAAGAAAATGAATAAATATAGTTCTACAAAGAAAACCTTAATATAAATTAAAGGACCACAAATAACTTTAAGGGTAAAATATAGCTTATAACCATTGCTTAAGTTTAAATACAAATTTCAAATACAAGAAAATGAGAAAAAAATATATTTTCTTGTACATGTGCTGAATAGTAGGGAAACTTATATCTGCCTTTCTGGATTTCATAAGAGACATTTTTAAAGGGAAATATTAGCAACCTACCTGACCAAAATTTATGGATATTATGCAATTTGGATTAATTATCAATTCATAGTTTTGCAACTTTTCTCTATTAAAATTCTTAAAACAAATGAACAAAGAATTTAACTCAAAAATTTATATCTTTATAAGGAACATAAACTTATAGAAACCAGAAAAAAGGAAATAAGGTTTTTACTCTTGAGAAAATTAAACAAAAATTACTAATTACTAAAGCTTGTTGATGCATCACATATGGTAGGGTTTTCAATTGTTTAGAAGTTAGATACAAAAAAATTAGAAAGCACATATTTAACCTCTTGAATTTAGAAAACAGGTCTTAAGGCAGTGCAAGATGTGTCTCTTGATTTAATTCCTGCACCAATAAAATATTCCTTTCCCAAGTTTAAATGTCAAAGGAATTACCAAAGATTATCGTTTTGAGTGCAAAACAAAAGTTACATTATATAGATAGATAATGACAAATATTTCTATATATAATATATGTATACACATGCATAATATACCATGATATATAAATATTTTCATAACTTTCTTCAATATTCATATATCCTTTTTCCATAACTTAATTTTTTCACAATATTTTTCTTCAAGACAAAATATTGAAGTTCTCTTTTTTCATTTTCACTGTTTGTTTATGAATGAGATTAGCCAAAATTATTAAAAACAGTGAAGATTGCATAACAAATGCTACTATGAATTTAAAATTCACAAGAATGTATGTAATCTATATTACTGTGGTCAAAATTTCTTAGTGCTGCATTAATTTTTTTTCCTTTCATCATCTGAATTAATCGGTAAAATAAGTCTATGGACTTAGAATTGTAGTTTTTTTATAGTTGAGGAATCTAGATTTAAATTTTTAGTAACTTACTAAAAGAAAATTCAGTGTAAATCTGGCATTTATAGCATCTAAACCCTTGTTTTCCTAATCCAAAGGAGCATTCTGTAAAACTGAGTAATATTTATTTTTAGAATCACCGGAATGACCTCTGAAAAAGGTCTCCATGAAAAAATTATCTGAAATTGGATATGTATGGGAATTTCTGTGATAAAACTTTAATATAACACCAGGTTTTAAAAATTTTTGCTCATTAGTTGCCCTTAAAAATACATATATTAAAAACACAGGATTAAGACATATCTCCTGGCTTTCATGTATTATGTAGATTGTTAAAAACATATTCTTGGAAATTTTCCAGGTCTTGTATGGTCAAATAGAGGATGGGCTCAAGAGAAATACAAATAATTTAAAGGATGCTACTATATTTAGAGAGAGACCTAGTAAATTCTTAAATAGAAGAAAGAAAGATGATCTTAAATATTGAGCATCACTGTCACTTCCATTGCCTGTAGCCTTCTCTCTTATGGATGACTCTAAGGAGAGCACTTTTCACCTCTTTGTTCCTAAGACTATAAATGAATAGATTCAGCATGGGAACAACCATAGTATAAAACACAGAGGCCACTTGATCCCTTCCCAAGAAGTAGGAATTTTCTGGTTTTAAATAAGTAAAAATTGTACTGCTAATAGAAATGGTGAACTCCAGGAATTGGGAGGCACAAGTAGAGAAGGTTTCCTGAAGTATAATTAATTTTCAGGATAGTAAATAGAATAGACCCATAAGGCACAGAGATTGCAATAAGAGGCACCATTGTATTTAAACTACCGAAAATGAATATCAAGAGTTCAGTGTCATGAATGTCAGTGCAGGAAAAGGCTAAAATTGAGATTATGTCACAGAAAAAGTCATAGATTACATTGGATTTGCGCAAATGCAAACTGTCCATATAAAGAACAATGACTAAGGATTCAGTAAATCCAATCACATAGGACCCAGTGATGAGGGCGCGGCAGAGTCTTGTGGACATAACAACTTGGTAATGAAGAGGCTAGCAGATAGCTACATAGTGGTCAGAGGCCATTGATGAGAGAAGGAAAATTTCAGTGATAGCCAAGAATAAAAAGAAATACATCTGGGTGAAGCAGCCTATGAATGCAATATTTTTGTTGGAAGTTACTAAATTCTCTAAGGTTTTAGGAGTGATGGCAGTTGAGTAACCCAAGTCAAGGAGTGACAGGTGACTGAGGAAAAAATACATGGTGATATGAAGCTGGAGATCCAGGTGAATTATCAGTATCATCCTTGCATTCCTGAACAGGGCAATCAGATATGTCAGGATAAACAGTATAAAGGGGACCCCCTGGATCTCTTCAGAGTCTGTCAATCCCATAAGGATAAAGTCAGGCACATTTGTGCTATTCCTACTTCCCAGCCTCTAACTCTTGTAAACTGTTGGGAAATCAAAGCAGAAATACTGAGCAGGAATGACCCCCAAACTGTTTTGTTTATAAGAATGCACTGCAAGTTTTTAAACTAGTTTAGTGATTCTAGAAATTCATGATAAAGAAGAGTTTGCAAAACATGACTAAAAAAAAAATCTTACGTTGACTGTCAAAGATAAATTAGGTATAAATCAACATTGAGATGTTATATAATAGTAACTTCTATAAATATTGCATAAGTAGAATGAACACTACACTTTTATAAATAGTCCCCTTCATGAACATATCTATCCAGATTAAATTTTTGTATCATATTTTTAAAAATTGCACACATTTGTTAGATAAGATATAGGGCACAGAAAGTTAAGCAACTTAACCAGAGTCCCAAACATTAAGTATTGTTGGTTCTGTGATCTTACCAAGATTGGTTGTGGCAAGAGTTCATGGTTATAGCACCATATTCCTACTTATATTTAGTTTCAGCAAAACAAGAAAAAAAAGCACTAGCTATGTACTAAACAATGATTGAAAGTTTTAATGCATCATTTACTTGCTTTTGTGTCCAATCTTATTTAGTATTAATTGTAGCTAAGAAATTAAAACCTTAGTTGTATTAATATTATGACCACATATTTATTGATTTTAAGAATATATGGTTTTAACAGATTATTTAGTGAAATTTCCTCAAAATTTTAATTTTCAATATATATACATTGCTTGATGACTCTGATTCTGTCAATTATATATTTCCGTTTCACAAATCTTGTCAGTTCTAAGGTAAGGTCTCCAAGATATGTATATATTTGTTTAGCATATCATTCTAATAATATCCCCATTTTTTTAGTTAAACTAAAACAATCTAACTTTGAGATTAATACTTAGAAGGAGTCAAAGTTGTTGAAAAACTTCCTCCAGCATCATCTGACTAGAAAATTTTCAACCACAAGTTTTCTGCACAAATAAAATATGTAAATAAATTAAGAAGTCTGAAATTTCTGCAATACAATAATTGTTTACTTGGGGATAACTTAAGTTTAATTTTTGTGTGTGCATTTTTAAATTGTGAGGAACAAAATATCAACCTAAATATTTTGTTCACACCCTGCTCAAATAAAAATTTCACCTGTAAATTATTTCTCACAAATATACCTACGGTAAAACCAAACAGAGGAGAGTATCCTTTCCCTCTCACCCTGATAATTCCATAGCACCTCTTATAATAAGAATTGCTGTTAATGCAACACTTGGTCATCTCTGGGACAAATTTCCAAGGAAGTTTTCTTGGCATGAGGTCAAAGATAAAAGTTCAAGGACTTATGCAAGTTTGTTAGTTTGAAAACTGAGTCCTCCCAACCCCACCCCCACTTTAGCTGCCATGTAATGTTGAGCATCATGTTTGGTATTCTTTTGTGATGTTATATTTTATGACTGGGTATAGAAGAGTTATTAATAAAGAAATAGTTCATTAATCTCTGCCTGAAAGTACAGATCTTAAACCACCAAGGATAGAATAGCATATTTTTCACAATGTGACACTATCATAGGATTTAACATACTTCATTTCACAAATTATTTTACCAAACAATGCATAGAGGAAAGTGAAAATAGTTCATAAATGTCATTATTCTTTAGATATATTTTTTCCAGTATTCCCTTTTAGTCATATGAATGTTATTTGTGTTTAATGATGCATTTGTATAATTTTTTCACACTGAATACTTTTCAGTAATATTCTAATTTTATTATTAAATACTTACAATACACTGACATCTGTATTATAATAGACTTTGGTAAAACCCACAATTTCATGTATTTTGTATTGACTGGAGCAGCATAACTAAGTTTTTTCTGGGGATGTGAACCAGCTGATGAATAGGCATTTTAGAAGTATCACAAAGAAAATATGGTGTAATTTTCCAGTCAGGTTTGGAAGTATATACTAATTCATCAAAACAGCATATGTTCTTTTGGATTCACCCAAAATGTTTGTTAAATTTGTTTTATTGTTTAGGCTCTTATTATATTAAAAAATGAAACACAAGTTTTACAAACATTGTTGTGACAATAGAACGATACTGCTGTGTTGAATAAGTTGACACTCCCAAACCTGACTGGAAAAATCCCACCATATTTTCCTTGTGATACCTCAAAAATGCCCATTCATCAGCTGGTGGACAGGCCTAGAAACAGGTTTGTAAAATTTGTTTTATTATTTAGTATATTGGCTTTTATTATATTAAAAGTAACATGAGAGAAGAAACTAATAATCAGTGCTGAGATGAGTAAAATTTTTTATTATGTGACTGATCAAAAGCTTACTTCCTCTGTATACAACCAGGTGAAATGCATTCTTGTGAATCTTTCATTAAATAATGATAATTAAGTCAATTTGCATATGGATTTAGAACAACTACTACTGGAAAATCTGTTAATACTGCAGAGTTTGTAGAGAATTTGAAGGTATGGATCAAGGAATTAAAAAGTAATATATTATATATTTGATGAAATATTAATGTGCCATTCTTCAATTCATCAAAAATTCAATGATACTGAGAAAAGCTTATTTGGAGACTAACAGGACAGCATTAATTTATGTCAGAATATGGGACCTAGGGTTTTAATATTTTCTATGTTATTATCAACCCCAATAGTCTGCTTATACCTTGCAAAATCACCATGAGGATGGTTTTCTCCTTAGCATTGAAATCAGTTTTTATAGTCATTAAGTGTGGTTTCAAATAATATTGCTTTAAAGCAGGGGTTCTTACCCTGTTTTGTTCCGTGGAACTTTCACTTCTCAGGTCAAAACCATTGACCCCTTCTCCGAATGTAGCAGCAGATAGTTCTTTGACACTCAGTAAGCATTGGGTCTAACAGCTACCACAATTTTGAAGTATGGATGAGTGTAAGTGATTTTTCTAGATAGGCAACAACTTTAAATTGATATGAAATGAATAGTACTGTAAAAGATTGCATACATTCCTAAGTGAAGGAAATGCTAGATTTCAGTTAGAGGTCAGAGAAAATAAAGATAATAAGTTGATTTTTTCAATTCAAGCTCACGGACCCCCTGAAATCTTTCCACTCCTGGTTAGGAACCCCTGTTTTAAAGAAAGAATAATTTATAAAACTTTTTATGACTAATCTCTTTTGCTGAATTTTTATTTTTTGGATTCCAAAATACCATCTCTAGTTGTAAAATAATTTTGGCAAAAGATTACAAGTAAGAAACAGAAAGGAAACATGATGTATTTGCCCTATGTTTTAAAAAATTAGAATTTTATCCCTGAAAATTATTCAATATCATTATTATTTTAAGAAATTCTATTCTTGCTTTTAATTCCCTCCATACTTAGTGTGATTTTAAGTTCTATTAACAAATTTACAATTTTCTGGAAAATTGGCTCCCTTGTTATTTAATACTTTCTGTCACAGCTCTGGAATACTAAGATCTACTTTTTCTAATAGTACTAGAGTGCACAGTTGTATTTATATGCTTGTATTTACAGGAATAAATAGTTACCTCCTTTTACAATTCATCTATTTCTTATAGATATCCTATAGTTGGGACTTATTTTTTAAGAGTATCAATCAAAAAGCCCTTAATTGGAGTATATAAGCCACTTACACTTAAAATCATTACTTATGTGCTATTTTCATTCTATATGATATAATTATGAAATTTGACTCTTCTCTCTTGCCTTCTTTTTTGTTAACATCACATTTAATATTAAATTTTTCCCCATTTTGGATTTTTTAACCATATTTACTTGCATTACATTGTTACTCTTTTCTCTAGGGATAAAATGTGCATTTTTAAGTTCTTTTATGGCTCCACATATTATTGTGACTTCTTCTAGGCAACCAAGATAGCAGCATAAGACACTCCAGGGTCTGTTCACCCATGGGATCTTTGAAAAACTACAATTAAAAAGCTGTAATATCTTCCTGAAAGCTCCATAAAAGGGTTAAATGATTGCAGTAACACTGTGAGCCATGAGACAAGAAAATGCAACTTAAAACTAGCAGCAAATACTGGCCTCTACTCTAACTCTTCCCTGGCACAGTGTGGAGTAGATCTCAGCTCTTATTGTGAGTTCCTTATTCTGTTTATGAGGGAGCAGAAAAAGCCATACTGGCCTATTGGAACCCATGCATGTTAGTTTCAAACTATTCAGTGGGAGCCTGAAAGCCTAACCTAGGAAAGCCACCTCTGTCTTGTTCTTCCCAGAACTTGCCCTACAGGCAGAAACAGATTATGGACAGTTTAAGCATTGTAGGTAGCAATCAACTCAAAATGGCATGAGGCAAAGGATTTCTAGCTTTAAGACAAACAATAGTACACCATGAAGTGGGGGGTCTATTACCTAGGGATAAGGGAGCCATTCAAATTTCAGTAAACAGGAGATATATAAAGGCCTAAAACAAGATAAGGACAAGATATAGGTTCAGAAAAGGAGAAGACGTCATACTTTTGCCTCAGTCTGATCTTCTTGCTAGAAGAGCTAAACTCTTAATGATTTGCACCAGGCAACAAAGAACTGATTTGCAAAGAGAGAGAAAAGTGTTTAATGCATTGATTTTTCTTTTTTGATTTTTTTAGCTCTTGATATTCAATTATATAATTACCTGGATATAAACTTAGAAACAGATGGGGACTATATTCCCATATTTAAAACATTAATATAATAAAATGTACTTTACGGAAAAAGGTTTACAAGACAAACATAGACGCAAAAAATTATGGTCTTTCAAAAAGGATAAGGTAAAAATTCAAGTATCATCACAGAAGAAGACTGGATGTTCTATATAGAGAAGGAAGTATCAGGGAAATCAAAGACAGCAAAGTAAAAAGATTCAGGCTGAAGATAGAAATAAAAAAGATGAAAAAAGTGAACAGAGCATTAGAGACATGTGGGATACCCTCAAGAAAAACAATATAGATATAACTGTACTTCACAAAGGAAATTAGATAAAGGAGCAGAAGGAATATTCAAAGATATAATGAAAGAAAACTTCTCTAATTTAATAAAACAAATGGACATATTGAAGAAGACCAGCAAAAACAAACAGGATAAACTTAAGGATAATTATGCCCAGACAGTCATAAACATGGAGAATACAAAGACAAGGAAAGAGTTCCGAAATCTACAAGAGAAAAACAACATATCGTGTGAAAGTCCATCCGTATAAAATTAATTGCCTATTTCTCAGCAAAAACTACAGAGGCTGAAGGAAATGGGATGAAATATTTAAGTGCTGATACAAAACAACTTCATAAGAGAATTTTTAAATCCAGCAAGACTATCTTAAAAATGAGTGAGAGATTAACATTACCAGATAAACAAAAGCTAAGGGAGATGATCACTTATAGAAATGTCCTACAAGTATGCTACAGGGAGTTCTTCAGACTGAAAGGAAAGGACACTACACAGGCTATTAAAGCATTATAAAGGAATAAAGATTTCTGGTAATAGTATCCATATAAGCAATATTAAATTTCTGTATTATTGTATTGTGTTTCTGTATGCAGCTCCAAATTTCATTTGTACAGATTCTACCAATCACATGTTACACAGTAATTGTATTTCTATGATTTAGTATATTTAATGTGTAAACATATCATTTGTAACAATTAAAACATCACATTGGGGGTATGGTGGGGTAGAGAACAATATTTATGCATATTATGATGTTAAATTTGAATGAAATCAAATGAGATTTGGATTTAAGATGTTGTGTTTAAGCTCAATAGTAACCACAAAGAAAATATCTGTAAAAAAATAAACAGAAGGTTGGGAAATGGCTGTTGCTCAATCAATTGAGCTCCTGTATACCATATTCAATCCCTAGGACCTTCTGGTAAAAAAAGAAAAAAAGCCTCCCAGACATGCACAGTGCATCAAAGTGAAGCACATGCCCCCATGAAGCTTAGTGATGCACCAAAAAGACAATGACACCACTAGATAGGAAAAAAACAAAACAAAACAAAACAAAAAAAACAGAAGGCAATGAAAAGGGTCTCATAATTCTATAATGCAAAATATTATATAGATATGAAAATAGTCATTATCATAAGAATTGAGTGGCAAAAATACACAAAACTAACAAAGTGCAAATAGAAAAAATGCAATAGAACTTTTTGCATAATTTATAACAACTTTAAATGGAAATGGACTAAATGCTGCATCTAAAGGCAGATATTGGACAATGGTTTAAACTTTATGCTTTTTACAGTAGACTTGACTTCAATTCAAAGACCAAAGTGGTTTGAAAGTGAATGGATGGACAAAACATTTCATGTAAATAGTATCCAAAAGAAAGCTGCTGTAGGCAAACCAATATCAGCTAAAAAGGTCTTCAATTCCAAAATGTCAAAAGGGACAAATGATATCATTGCACAGTAGATATTTATGGAGTGGTTAATTCAATAAGAAGGCAAGACAATTATAAATACATATACACTGAAACAGCAGAAATCCATGATAATGTAACTAATATTGAGACTTTTGAAAGGAGAAATAGATGGTACTATGATCTAATAAACTTCAATATGCAATAATTGATAATGCCTAGAACGTGTAAACAGAAGATTTATATGGAAATGGAAGATCTGAGTGATACTATAGATAATCTAGATTGAATAGAATTATGTGGAACACTCCACACACAAGAACAAAATAAACATTCTTCTCTAGTGAACATGGGTCATTCTTCAAATTAAACAATATACTAGGTCAAAAAACAAGAAATTTAACAACTTAGAAATCTTACAATGAATCTTCTTTGACAACACTGAAATGATGCTAGAAATCAATAACACAAAGATACTTGGGAAAAATCACTGATATGTGGAAATTTAAAAAGTATACTCTTAAACAATGGGTGAAAGAAGAAATAAAAACAATTAGGAAACATCTTGAGGTGAATGAACAAAACAAAATATACCAAATCTTACAGATGCAGAAAAGGCAGTGGTGAGGAGGAAATTTATATCTCTGAATTCTTACAATCAATAATGGAGAAAATTCTCAAATATGAAACCCAACCCCACAACTTGAGGTATAAGAAAAAGAAGAGCATAATAAATCCAAAGAAAGAATTTGGAATGATATTGCAAATACTATAGTGGAGATAAATGAAATAGAGAAAAATAAAATAAAATAGAAAAGATCAATGAGGTCTTTTATTAATTCTTTGCAAAGATTAATAAAAATGACTAAACTTTAGGTAGACTGGCAAAGAGAGGACAGAAGTAACTATAATCAAAAATTAAAGATGGACATTATCTTAGACCATATATTAATAAAATGGAGTATAATAGACTATTTTGAACAGCTGTGCCCCAACACATTAGAAAAGCCAGATGAAATGGACAAATTGCTAAAAACATACAAACTATTTATCCTGATTCAAGAAGAAATAGAAATCAATAGACCAATAATAACTAAAGAGATGAAATCAGTAATCAAAATCCCTCAAAAAAAAATTACAGGACCAGATAGGTTCACTGGTGAATTTTACGAAGCATTCTAAAAACACCAATCCTATTCATATTCTTCCAAAGAATTGAATAGGAGGGAACACTTCCTATGTCATTCTATGTGGTTAATATCACCCTCACACCAAAGCCAGATAAAGATACCACAGTAACATTATGGACGAGTATCCTTTATGATAGTTGAAGCAGTAAAACTAGGAAGAATAGGAAATTAACCCAAAATTTTAAAGGTCTTATAGGAAAATCCCACAGGTAACATCATATTCAGGGAGAAGACAAGGGTGTCCTCTAACACCAATGTTATTCAGTACTGTAGTATCAGTTCTTGTCAGAATAATTTGGCAAGAAAAATAAATAAAAAGGCATCTAAATTGGAAAAGAATTAGTAAAAATTTCCCCTTTGCAGATGATATGATCCTACATAGAGGAAATTCTGAAAAATCTGCAAGAAAGCTGAGAGCTAATAACTAATTAGTAAAGTGGACGGTACAATATCAATGGGAAAAATTACGAAATTTCTACATATGAATAAAAAACAATTTTAAGAGGAAATGAAGAATAAATTTTCATATATTATTTTAAGTGGGAGAAGGTGTAGTCCAGCAGTTTGCGCACCTGCTTCCCATGTACAAGGTCCCTGGTTCAGTCTCCAGTACCTCCTTAAAAAATCCATATACTAAAGTAATCATAAATAATAAAATAACTCAGATTAAATTTCGCCAAGGATGTAAAGTATTTATACAGAGAAAATTGCAAAACATAGCTTAATGTATGAAAAAAAAGGCCCTGAATAAATGGAAGGATATACCACAATTATGGATTTAAAGACAAAATATTCTTAAAGTGTTAATTCTCCCAAAGTGATTTACAGTAGATTAATTGCAATCTGAATAAAAATGTCCAAGAGACATCTTAGCAGAAATGGAAAAGACAATCAACAAATATGGAAGGGTAAAGGCCAGATAGCCAATATCATCTTGAAAAAGAGTAGAATGTTAGAGCACTAATACGTCCCAAATTATTACAAGGCTACAGTAATCACAAAATCATGACACTGGCATGAGTGCAGACATAGTGATCAATAGTATTAAAATGAAAAATTTCAGAAATAAACCTTCATGTCTATGGCCAACTGATTTTTTAAAAATGTGCCAAATCGACTCAATGGGGAAAGAATAATCTCCTCAACATATGGTTGAAGAATACTGGATATCTATATGCAAAAGAATGAAAGTGGATCTCTGCTGCTCACCATATACAAAAATTAACTTAAAATATAGAAAATACCAAAATATAAGAACAAGAACTATAAAATCTGATGGGAATTGAATTATGTACCCTTTAAATCTTAATCCATTATAGCCTATGTGAATCCATTTCTTAAAAAGAACTTTTGAAGATGGCATGTTTAGTTAATGTATGGCCAACTGAATAAATTTGGGTTGGAATCCAATTACTGGAGCACTTTAGAAGTGGAATGAAATTCAGATGTAGAAAAAAAGCCACAGAAGAAGTTGGAAATCTATGGGACCAGGAGAAGAAAGGAGAATGACATCACCACGTGTATTGCCCCGTGGCAGAAAAGCCAAGGATGAAGGATGGTGTTTCAGCTGCATGGAAAACAGTTCAGAGGCTCTTCAGAAGTTTTGGTATAGAATTGCCATAAAACTTGGCAATCACACATTTAGGTATGTACAATAAAGTCTTGAAATCAGGAACTCAAACATATATTTGCACAGCAATATTCATGGAGGAACTATTCACAATTGCCTAAAGATGGAAGAAATATAACAGGCTATCATCACAAGAATCGTTAAGCAGAAGATGATATAAACAAAACAAAAGGAGTATTAAGTTCTCATACATGCAACATCGAGAAGTTGAAGACATCATTTCAGTGTAATAAGCAAGACCCAAAAGGAAAAATATTGTACCATCTTACCAATAAGAAATAATTAGAATATGGAAATTCATACAATCAGAAACTAGAATATAGGTTTCCCAGGTCAGGACTGGGAGTAGAAAATGGGGAGTTAATGTTTAATTATTATAGAGTTTCTTTCAGGTGATGGAAAAGTGTTGCCAATGAATGGTGGTGATGGTAGCACAAAATCATTAGTCAATGACTATTAACACCATTTAATTTTATATAAGTAAGTAGTTAAAATGATGAATATTGTTTAGTTTTATTTCATTGTAATTCATTTATTCTAGTTTTATCCTTCTTTTCTCTCATTTTTTACATTAAATTCATTGGTTTTATTTTATAACATAGAGATAATGGAATTTTTTTTACTGTTTCATAATAATAGAGGAAATTAATATTTCCATTATTCATCTCTTTGCCACTTTATTTGGCATGCAGTACTAAGCACTATTCATCTTTTTAAAATAATTTTTAAAAGATAATTAGATTATTTGAATGTTGCATAAAAATTATAGGGATTCCCATATGCCACACCTCCCACACCTCCCACAACCTCCCACATAAACATCTTTCATTAGTGTGGCACATCACCTGCAATGAATATACACATCCTGGTGCTTTGCCACTAAGCATGGACCATAGTTCACATTGTAGACCACACTCTCTCCCACACAGTTCTGCATGTTATATGCTCATGTAAAATGTCCTATATCTGTCATTGCAATGTCACTCAGGATAATTCGTAAGTCCTGAAAAACCCAGTGTATTACAATTGCTTCTCCCTCTCCCTGCCCCCAAGTCATCCAGTGGCCACTGGCTCCAATAATATAATTTCTTCCATTACTTGAATCACAATATATCTATCACAGAATACCAGCAAGTCCACTCTAGTCCATAGCTCTGCCCCCAATCCTGAGGAGTCTGGGATGGTGATGTCCACTTCACCTCCAAATGACAGGGGCCTTATATTCCAAGGAAAAGATGGATGGGATTATCCTGCCTGCAGCTGCAGACTATCTCCCTTCCCTGGGATGGCCATTGTCCATCATCATCACCCTGTCAGATGTACTTGGTGAGTCCATTGAGCTATAGAATAGGAGTTGCAGCTGTACTGAGATTCAGGACCCAGCTGGCACATGGGCAGGCCAAAGACTCCAGTCTCTGGAAGTACACATACAAACTCCAGCACCACAAAGAGGTTTGAATGGAAGGGACTGATGGACTTTGTGCAGCGAGGACATATTTGAGTCCAACTCTGTCACTTTCAGGAGCACGAAGTAGGGCCCATGGATAAGGCGCCAAACTCCAAAGCTATCTGCCCTGATATGGGACCTGGGTTTCTCTAGAGCCCTCAGGAGCCACTCTATTTGGTGTGATATTCACATTGGAAGCCTATGAGGTCCTACTGAGATGTGCATAAGTGTTACCTCTGGGATGACCTCCTGACTCACTTTGAAGTCACTTAGCCATATGAACTCTTTGGTCTTTACCTTTTCCCCCTTTTATTCAAGGTCTACTTCCAGTTGTATTGCCAGTTGTCACTAGGTAGTAATCCTTCGTTGCCAGGGAGGCTAATCCCTGGGAGTTATGTCCCACACTGGGAGGAAGTTAATGCATTCATGTGCTGAGTTTGGCTTAGAGAGAGGCCACATTTGAGCAACAAGGAGGCTCTCAGTAGGCAACCCTTAGGCACCCAATAACAATAGGCTAAATTTCAGTTTCAAGCAAAGACTCTAAGGCTAGTCATCAATAACAAGAGCCCATCAGTGGATATTCCTCCATAGGCAGACACTGAGCCTACACTTGGGGACTGTTGCTGCTCCCTTGGAGAATATGGCAAAGCTCTCCAGGATGGGAATTCAGTATTCTCTCATTTATTGAGTGATTCTTCACCTACTGTGATCCTGCCCTTTGAGCATTTGAGCAATTTTATATACCTTTTATGCATGTTTAGGTGAACTTCCTCCCATGAACCCCACACCCCTGACACACCCCTCACTAATGATCCTCTCCTGCCCCAGTTGTAACCCTTATGTGATCCAAAACTTCTTTAAAGATGAAGACAATATAATAGCCAAATACAATTAATAGGAAAATGAAATAATGATTATAAGTTTAAACGTAAGAGATAAAATACATGAAAACTTTAAAATAAAACTAAATATAAAATAAAATTAAAGGTTTGGGATATTCAAAAAGTAGGAAAAAGAAATAAAAAATTTTTTTGACATTTTGCTTTTTATCACTGCAATATCAGATGTCCAGTCTGTACCATGGTGCCATCCCCCTCTCACTCCCCAGTGTTTCACTATTTTTCACTAAATTTTCAAAGAAGTTTTAGGTCACAGCAAAGTCACACACAGAATACAAGAGACTCTCATATACCCAACATCCCCCTTCTTTCCTCACCCCATATTAAAACCTTGTATGTGGATGGTAGCATTGTTATAACTGTTATACAGATAGTGAAACATAGCTACTAAACATTGTCAATGGTTTACAGTATGGTTTTCATTTTTGACATGCAATTTTATATATTGTGATGATATTTTCCATGTCCTGTGTCCATCACTGTAAAGTAATGAAAAACATTTCCAGTTACCACTAAATAACACCTGTTTGATCTGATATCTTCCTCCCTCACCATCCCCCCAGTGTCAATGATGACCCCCTGACTTGACTCATTGGATGACAAGATACATAGTTACATGCAAAAGGAAGTCTTGACACATTGTTTTGTCCTCCCCTATTAGGAGCCATGCTTGCTCATAAGAGATGCCCACCTGTCTGTTTTTGGATGAATCTGTCCTCCCAAAAGTGGGAGTCCATCTCTATCCCAATCATTATGTGTGTCTCCACCCAATGATACAACACATTATGACAGGAAGAACACTCATAAAATCCCTAGAAGCCTGCTCCAGATGCTCCCTGTCCCAAGTGTCCCCCCAACCA
Organism: Cabassous unicinctus; assembly: GCA_029593785.1. NCBI lineage: Eukaryota > Metazoa > Chordata > Mammalia > Cingulata > Chlamyphoridae > Cabassous > Cabassous unicinctus. The sequence goes on along the minus strand of JAQZBX010017531.1, from coordinate 14,264 downwards.
ACACCCTAAAGCACTTTCTTGTCATATTGCCATAAGAGCATTCCCACCTCTATACTTTCAATCTCATACAGACAAATCCCAAGTGTTCACCTGTTCCCTCTCCCATCTCTTGCCCCAGTATCCTGGGTATTCTAATCCAACCTTCCCAATCTACCCACCTGTCAACACTGCATCACCAAAGCCAATAATATCACTAACCACCTGTCCTATCCCTTCAATACACAACTACACCTATCTCTTTACCATAGACTACATCCGTATGGGTGATGGCTCACAAATTTCTCTCCTCTTTCTTTTTCTTGTAAACTATTTTTCAGACATTGGTTCACAGAGAATGTTCAATTTCCTTAATTCATATCAGTGAGGTCACGTCCTGGTCATCCTTCAATGCCTGGCTTGCTTCACTCAACATAAGGTCTTCAAGATTCATCCATGTTATCCCATGTGTTAGCACAGTATTCCTTCTAACAGCTGATTAACATTCCATTGCATGTATGTACCACATATTGTTTATCCCTTCATCTGTTGATGGGCACCAGGTTGATTCCAACTTCTGGCAATAGTGAACAATGCGGCTATAAACATTTGTGTGCATATATCTGTTTGTGTCTTTGCTTTAATTCTTCTGGGTATGTACTCAGCAGTGGAATCGCTGGATCATATGGAAGATCTATAGTTAATTTTTTGAGGAAATGCCAGACAGTCCTGAACAGTGGCTGGACCTTTCCAGAATCCCACGACCAGTGGATGAGGGTTCCCATTCCTCCCCTTCCTCTCCAACACTTATAGTCTGCTGTTTTTTTAACAGCTGCCATTCTAATGAGTGTAAGATGGTATCTCATTATAGTTTTGATTTGCATTTCCCTAATGGCTAATGATGTCTAGCATTTTTTCATGTGCTTTTTATCCATTTGTATTTCTTCCTTGGAGAAGTATCTTTTCAGGTCACTTGCCCATTTTTTAAATGGGTTCTTTGTCTATTTATTTTTGAGGTGTAGGATTTCTTTACATATGTGGGCTATTAGGCTCCTTTCAGATATATGGTTGCCAAATATTTTCTCCAATTGGGTAGCCTGCATTTTTATTTTCTTGATATCATCATTTGAGGTGTAAAAGTTTTTAATTTTGAGGAGATCCAATTTATTTATTTTTTTCTTTTGCTGCTCATGTTTTGGGTGTGAAGTTCAAGAAACCATTTCGCATTACAAGGTCCTATAGATGCTTCCCTACATTATCTTCCAAGGTTTTTATGGTCTTGACTCTTGTATTTAGATCTTTAATTCATCTTGAGTTGATTTTTGTATAAGGTGTGAGATGGTGTTCCTCTTTCATTCTTTTGGATATGGATATCCAGTTCTCCAAGCACCACTTTTTGAAGGGGCCATTCTCTCCCAACTGAATGGTCTTGGTAGCATTGTCAAATATGAGATGACTGTATATGTGAGGATTTATATCAGAAATCTCAATTCAGTTCCATTGGTCAGTGAGTCTATCCTTGTGCCAATACCTTGCAATTTTGACCACTGTAGCCTTGTAGTATGTTTTAAAGTCAGGTAGTGTGATACCGCCAAATTAATTTTTCTTTTTAAATATGTCTTTGGCATTTTGGAGACTCTTTCCCTTCCAAACAAATTTTTTAGTTAGTTTTTCCAGTTCCTTAAAAAATGATCTGTTGATTTTTATTCAGATTGCATTAAATCTGTAAATAATTTTGGGTAGGATAGACATCTTGATGATGTTTAGTCTTCATATCCATGAACAGGGAATATACTTCCATTTATTTAAGTCTTCTTTGATTTCCTTTAACAGTGTTGTGTAGTTTTCTGTATATAAGTCCTTTACAGATTTAGCTAAATTTATTCCTAAGTATTTCATTTTTTTAGTTACTATTGTAAATGGTATTTTTTTCTTGATTTCCTCCTCAGATTGCTCGTTATTGGTGTACAGAAATGTTACTGCTTTTTGTGTATTGATCTTATAGCCTGTGACATTACTGAACTCCTTTATAGAAGCTTTGTTGTAGATTTCTCAGGGTTTTCTACATATAGGATCATATCATCTGCAAATAATGAAATTTGTACTTCTTGTTTTCCAATTTGGATGCCTTTTATATCTTTTTCTTACCTCAGTGCTCGAGCAAGTACTTCTAAGACAATGTTAAATAGGAGTGGAGATAGTGAGCATCTGTGCCTTGTTCCTGATCTCAGAGGAAGGCTTTTAAGACTTCACCATTGAAGATGATGTTAACTTTGGGTTTTTCATATATACCCTTTATCATGTTCAGAAAATTTCCTTCTATTCCAATCTTTTGCAGTGTTTTTATCAGGAAAGCATGCTGTATTTTGTCAATTGATTTTTCTGCATCTATAGGGTTGATCATGTGTTTTTTTTCTTTCAATCTGTTTATGTGATGTATTGCATTGATTGATTTTCTTATGTTAAACCATCCTTGCATACCCAGGCTGAAACCCACTTGGTCATGGTTTATAATTCTTTTGAATGTTATTGATCACAATTAGCAAGTATTTCATTGAGGATATTAGAATCTAGGTTCATTAGAGAAACTGATCTGTAATTTTCCTCTCTTGTGGTATCTTTTTTGGCTTTGGTATTAGGGTAGTGTTGGCATTATAGAATGAGTTACACAACGTTCCTTCTACTTCTATTTTTTGGAAGAGCTCAAGCAGGATTGGTGTTAGCTCTTTCTGGAATGTTTGGTAGAATTCAGGTGTGAAGACGTCTGGTCCTGGGCTCTTCTTATTTGGGAGGTTTTTGATGACTGTGTCTCTCTCTTCACTTGTAATTGGACTGTTGAGTACGTGAACTTCTTCTTTCGTCAATGTAGACTCTTTGTCAGATTCTAGGAATTTGTCCATTTCCTCTAAATTATCATTCTTGTTGGCCTATAATTTTTCTAGTATCCTCTTATGATACTCTTTATTACTGTAGTGTCAGAAGTGATATCCCCTTCTTCATTCTGCATGTTGTGTATTTGCATCTGCTCTCTCTTTTTCTTTGTTCGTCTGGCTAAGGGTTTATCAAGGTTATTGATGTTCTCAAAGAACCAGCTTTTGGTTTTGTTTATTTTTTTTAGTTGTTTCTTATTTTCTATTTCATTTAGATCTGCTCTAATCTTTGTTATTTCCTTCTTTCCACTTCCTTTTGGATTAGTTGGTTGTTGTTTTTCCAATTCCTCCACCTGTGCAGTTAGATCTTCAGTTTTACCTCTTTCTTCTTTTTTAATATATGCATTTATGTCTATGAACTTCCCTCTCAGTACAACTTTGGCTGCATCCCATAGGTTTTGATATGTTGTGTTGTCATTTTCATTCATTTCAAGGTAGTTACTGATTTCTTTTGAGATTTTCTCTTTGACCCACTGTTTGTCTAAGAGTGTGCTGTTTAACTTCCATATCTTTGTGCCTAATCTGGTTCTCTGTCCCTTACTGAGTTCCAATTTCATTCCATTGTGATCAAAGAAATTACTTTGTATAATCTCGATCTTTCTGAATTCATTGAGAGTTGTTCTGTGGCCTAGCATGTCGTCTATCTTGGAGTATGATCCATGTGCACTTGAGAAGAATGTACATCCTGCTGTATTTGGGTGTAGTGTTCTGTATATGTCTCCTCAGTCCATTACCTCTAATGTATTATTGAAAGTCTTTGTTTCTTTATTGATTCTCTGTCTAGATGTTCTGTCTAATGGTGAAAATGGTATATTAAAGTCCCCACTATAATTTTAGAAGCATTTATTTCTCCACTTGTCCAGTGTATGCCTCATGCATTTTGAGGCACCCTAACTAGATGCATAAATGTTTATGATTGTTCTCTCTTCTTGAGATATTACCCCTTTTACTAATATACAGTGTCTATCATTGTCTCTTACAATACTTTTGCACTTAAAGTCTGTTTTGTCCAATATTAGGATACTGCTCCTGCTCCTTTTTGGTTATTGTTTGCTTGTATAATTGTTTTCAAGCCATTCACTTCCAGCCTCCTTGAATCCCTGGGTCTAAGATGGGTCTCTTATAGACAGCATATAGAGGGATCATATTTCCTTATCCATTCTGCCTATCTGTGCCTTTTGTTTGATGAGTTTATTCCATTAACATTCAGTGTTATTACTCTCAATGAATTTCTTACATCAGCCGTATTTTCTTTGAGGTTTATGTATGTCACATGTTGTTTTTATTTCTCTTTTTGTCTTTTTAGCTGTTTTTACAAACTTCTCCAACTCTCTCTCTCCTCTTTTTTCATTTCAACCTACAGAACTTCTTTTAATGTTTCTTGAAGGGCAGGTTTCTTATTGGCACACTCTCTTAATTTCTGTTAATTTGTGAATATTTTGAACTCTCCATCATTTTTGAATGCTAGTTTTGCTGGATAGACAATTCATGGATGAAATTTTTTTCTTTTAGCACTTTTTTTTTTTTTAAGATGCTTAGATTACATAAATGCTATACCAAAATTACAGGGATTCCCATGTTCCCCATCTCCCACACCTCCGATAACATCCCACATAATCACCTTTCATTAGTGTGGCACATCACCTGCAACGGATAGACACATCCTGGGGCTTTGCTATTAAGCATGGACCATAGTTCGCATTGTAGACCACACTCTCTGTCACACAGCTCTGCATGATATATGCTGATGTAAAATGGACAAAATCTGTCATTGTTATGTCACTCAGGATAATTCCCAAGTCTGAGAAAAGCCCCTGTATTTCAACTGCTTTTCCATTCCTGGTCCCAAAATCATCCAGTGGCCACTGGCTCCACCTCATTGTTGTAAATTTCTTCCATTGCTTGAATCACAGTATGTCTACAATGGAATACCATTAAGTCCACTCTAGTTCATCGCTCCTCTCCCAATCCTGAGGATTTTGGGATGGTGATGTCCACTCCACCTCCAAGTGATAGGGGGCTTATACCCCAAGGATATGGTGGATGGGATTATCATGCCTGCAGCTGCAGGTTCTCTCCATTCCCTGGGATGACTGTTGTCCATTATTGTCTCCTAACCAGGTGACTAGGGTGAGTCCATTGAGCTGCAGAGTAAGAGTTGCATCTCCACTGAGATTCCAGGCACAGCTGGCACATGAGCAGGTCAGAGTCTCCAGTCTCTGGAAGTACACCTACAAACTCTAGCATCACATATAGGTTTTAATAAAAGAGATTGATGGACCATGTGCAGGGAGGACTTATTTGAGTCCAATTAGGTCACTCTCAGGTGCACAGATTCCAAAGTAGAGCCCACTAATAAAGCATCAATCTCTGGAGCTCTCCCCACTTTTGTAGGACCTGGGTGTCTCCAGAGCCCCTAGGAGCCCATCTGTGTGGCGATGATATCCACTTTGGTGTTCTATGAGATCCTTCTGAGGTGTGCATAAGCATTAGCTCTGGGATGACCTCTCAACTCTCTTTGAAGTCTCTTAGCCACATGAACTCATTTGTCTTTACCTTTTCCCCCTTTTATTCAAGGTCTTTTTCCAGTCATATTTCCAGTTGGCACTTATTATTAATCCCTTGTTGCCAGGGAGGCTTTTCCCCGGGAGTCATGTCCCAAGCTGTGGGGAAGGTAATGCATTCATATGGTGAGTTTGGCTTAGAGAGAGGCCACATTTGAGCCACAAGGAGGCTCTCAGGTGGCAACCTTTAGTCACCCCATAACAGTAGGCTAAGTTTCAATTACAAGAGAAGACTCCTCAGGCTAGTCATCAATAGCAAGAATCCATCAGTGGATCATCCTCCTTTGCCAGACACTACCTCTTCACTTGGGGGACTGTTGCTGTTCCCTCGGAGAATGTGGTAGAGGTCTCCAGGCTGGGAATTCAGTATTCCTTCATTTATTGAGTTGTCTGGAAACAGCACATGGTAAATATCATCAAAAATTATTAAACTGTACTGTCTAAATTGCAAGCTATACTGTAAACCATTGACAATGTTTGGTAGCTATGTTTCACTATCTGTATAACAGTTATAACAATTCTACCATCCACATAAAAAAGGTTTAAATATGGGGTGAGGAAAGGGAAAGTAGTTTGGGTATATGAGAGTCTCTAGTATTCTATGTGTGACTTTGTTGTGACCTAAAACTTTTTTGAAAATTAAATGAAAAGTTTGGAGACAATGGGGAGTGAGAGGGGGAAGGTGCCATGGTACAGACTGGAAACTCAATAATGCAGTGATAAAAGGAAACAATAATAATAATAATTTTTTTTATTTTTTTATTTTTTATTTTTTTTCTGTGTTTTCCCATTTTTTGAATGTTCCAGTCATTTAATTTCATTTTATTCTTAGGTTTTTTTTCCCCTGAGTTTCCATGAATTTTCTCTCTTACATTTAAGCTTATCATTATTATTGCATTTTCCTATTAATTGTATTTGGCTATTATAGGGGATTCATCTTCAAGGAAGGTTTAGATCACAAAAGGGTTACAATGGGGGCAGTAGAGGATAATTGGTGGGGGGTGTGTCTGACATGGGGGTTTCATGGGAGGAAGTTCACCTGAATATACATGAAAGATATATAAAATTGTTCTTTTAGTACTTTGACTATGTCATACCACTGTCTTCGTGCCTTCATGGTTTCAGATGAAGAATCAGCACTTAATCTTATTGTGCTTCCCTTGTATGTGATGGTTCTCTTTTCTCTTGCTGCCTTGAGTGTTTTCTCTTTATTTTGAGCATTGGACCTTTGATAATTATTTTTCTTGGTGTAGACCTGTTAGGATTTATACTGTTTGTGTTATGCTGTTTTTCTTGGAAATGTACATTCATCTCCCTCAGTTGGTTTGGGAAGTTTTCAGCCATTGTTTCCTTCACCACTCCTTCTGTTCCCTTTCCCATCTCTTCTCCTTCTGGAATGCCTATAATGCATTTGTTTGTGCATTTTGTGTTTTCACTTACATCCCTGAGTCCCTGCAGAATTTTTTCTATCTTTTTATCTATCTGTTCTACTATCGGTTTGATTACAGATGTATTGTCTTCATCATCATTAATTCTTTCTTCTGCCTGTTCAAATCTGCTGTTATGTGATTCCAGCATCTTTTTGATTTCTTGGATTGTGCCATTCATCATCATCATATCTGTTATCTTTTTATGTATGTTTAGAATTTCTTCAATATGTTCTGCCAGTGTCTTCTTAATATCCTTAATCTTTTCCTTCACTTCATTAAATTGGACCATGTTTTTTGTTTGGACACTTTGATTAGTCGTTAGATGTTCTGCATCTCTTCCTGATTTTTAGTTCATTCATTGGACTGATCCATGTCTTCCTGTTTCTCAATGTGGTTTGTAATTTTTTGTTGCCCTTTGATCATCATTTTATCTTGATGGGTTTATTTAGTTGATTAGCTTCTCTCTCTGCTCTAGAGTTGTATTTAGCTGGTGGTTCTGTGTGTGTGTTAAGTTTTTTTCTTTGACACTTGTTCTTCTTTTTCTATTTCCTTGTTTTTTTCTATGATCTCTTGAAGGACAAAGATTAGGGCCCAAGAAAGCAAAAGAGGTTAGAAAGGAAAATGGATAATAGTAATATTGATAAAAGTTAGAAGAGGGGCGTTATAAGACTTAGTAAAATGAATATTTAACTCATTAAAGCAGTGTAGAGTATTAGGGGAAAAAAGGGTTATACCTACAATGTAATAGAAAACCAAATAGAGTAAAATATATAGTATGATTTAAAAGGCAGAATGACAAGGAGAGAGAGAAAGAGTAAAGAGAGGAATGAAAAGAAAAAGTTAATAATAATAATAAAAAGGAGAATAGACAAGATAGAAATTGACACCCATGAAGTTGTGGACTAATAAAAAATGGTGGAATGTAAGAACCACAACAGAAAGCAGAAGGTAGAAAGATGAAGGAAGGAAAAGAGAGAGCATTGGTAGACAAAATCAATATATACAGAGAATGGGAAATCAAGGAAGGAGAAGCACAGCAAAGAAAAAACAAGCTAGCAGTACCTAATTTTTAAAAATGGGGGTGGGAGAAGAGGAAAGAAAAACAAGAAACAAACAAACAAAACAAAACCAAACAAACACAAAAGCAAGCAGTCAAATAAAGCTAAGGAAGAACCGTGTTTGTTCTTGGGCCTTTGTGGAGCCTCTCAGCCTGCTTGTGTTCATCAATCAATTACCCAGCAGGCTTCTATCTGCAGGTTTTGAGGAAGATTTTAGCAATTCAACTAAGTTGAATTTTTTTATAAAGTAAAAAAAATTTTTTTTTGGATAAATAAGGGACCCAAAACAAGGCCTCTTCTAGACCACCCCCTCTCTGCCCCTCCCGAACCAAGCCTCATACCACAAGGTGGTTAGCTAAATCAGGCTTTCTCAGCAGATTCGCTACTCCCCTCAACCTGGTGCCACTTCAAGCCTCCTGGTTTGCTTGCCAAATCTGCAAGGGTGTCCAGACAACCAAACCCACAGAAAGGAAACCCCTCTCACTCTCAGAAAATGCTCCTCTCACTGGATTGCTGGTGGGACTTGGGGGTCATCTTAGTCTTTTGCCCTGAGATTGGCACTTAGCAGGCAGGGAAAAAATCTCATGATTTTATCTTGAGCAATCCACCTCACTCTCCAGCTTCCTCCAGATCGATGTCCCTAAGGTTCTCACTCTGAGGGCTCCCAGAGCAGACCACTCAAGGAGAATCCTGTCCCCAATCAACTGTCCTCTGTGAGAGAAATGGTGAGTGCCCAATCAAACTGATGCCATCTTGGCCCTTCCTCATATAGCATATCTTTTAAACTCCTTTTGGAAAGAGAAAGTGACATTTAAATACAAGAAAGGACATCCATTTTATTTAAAGAAAAATAAGGCTGTCAATCCTGGAGTATTGTAGGGGAAGAAAAACTCCCACAATCCTAAGTCAGGCAGCAGATCATATCCTACATTAAAAATTCATTGCCAATGCAGCTCTGACAGACCTGGAGCAGTTAATGTCTGCTGCTAAGTCTTCCATTACAAAGGCAAGTCCTTGCACTTCCTGTCTGTCTGATTGTTACAGCCAAGATTGAGTGGGGTAATATAGGAAATTCTAAGCACATGGAGAAAGGGAATAATCTTTGCAACTCAGAAATAAACTTGGAAACAGCAAATACTCTTTTTACTCCATAAAAGGCATGTTTTTGAACTTTGGATTTACTTGAGAAGTGTTAGAAGACTATTTACCCTACACTCTTGCCTTCTGGTGGGTTCCTTCTGGTTAAAGTTTTAACAACGTTGAAAGGTTAAAAAAGAAAACCTTGTTAAAAGCAAGCTGATGGTTCTTCTTTAAAAAAAAAATTGTTGCCGGATGGTTTTTGTCACTCTGAAATCTCAGAAGATGAGCAAGCAGAAGATCATTGCACATGTGAAAATGGCCCCATTTTCACCATGATTTAGAGCAGACAGAAGTGATATACACTAACTTATGCATGCACATGGCACTGTTCTTTGGTTATCCATTTTGCATATTTTCCCTTCAAATTCCCACTCTTTGCCTGGATTAAATGGTTCTAATATAGAAAAGCCTTGGAGAAAGAAAGGGGTCCCTTGGGAGAATGCCTACTTTAGAAATTAAACCTTCACAAGGGCTTTCTAGGGAATGGGCAGAGCTGCCTGATGAGTTCTGGCCCCTTTCAGATCAAATATTTTTTTTCCTGCCTCCAAAATTCATTATAAACATGAAGTCCAAGAAATGCTAATGAGATGAACTATGGAATTCAAGAAGGAAACAAAGCACTTGAGGTTGGTTGTAGCATATCAGTTTTTGCATATTTGCATAAGTATTTCCTTAAGGGAAATATGATGCAAAAATATTTAGGAAGCAATGGCATAAATGTGCCATAGAGGAGAAGTGTCTTCAATGTAAATAAACTTATTCTATCACATATAAAATATTAACTTAAATGAAAAATATTTAAAATAATTTATATGGAATTTAAATATAGAATATTTCAATAAATATTTCAATTTTGGAAAAAAAAAGAAATAAGAATGGCTTTACTTTATTTTTCTTGCCCAAATGCAATAAAATGCTGAACAGACGTGGCAAGAATGGAGATCATTTTCTTGTACCTGATCTTAGAGAAAAAGGATCCAGTCTTTCATCCATGTTAAACTACCATTGTATTCATGGGATAAATGCTACTTGTCACGGTCTATAATTCTTTTTGTATGTTGTTGAATTCAGCTTGCTAATATTTTATTGTAAGCTTCTGCAGTCATATTCATAAGAAATACTGGTCTATAGTTTTTTTTTCCTGTGATGTTTTTGTCTGGTTGTGGTATCAGGTGTTATTGGCATCATGAAATGAGTAAAGAAATGTTCCCTCTTCTATTTTTTGGAAGAATTATGAGGAAATCATATTAATTCTTTAAATATTTGGCAGAAGTCTTTGGTTAGGTCATTAGGGCACAGGCTTTTTTTGTGTGTAATTAATTGATTACCAAATCAACCTTTTCACTTGCTATAAATTTACTCCGAATATTTCTTCTTCAGTTTCAATACTTTCTGTCTTTCTGGGAATTTGTCTATTTCATCTAAATTATTCATTTTTTGGACCGTAATGTTTTTCTTAGAACTCTGTAATAATCCTTTTTATTTTTGTAAGGAGTGATGGGTCCCTTTTAATTTCTAATTGTACTAATTTGAGTCTTCTTTCTTTTCTTTATAGCCAATCTAGCTAATTTTCCTCAATTTTCTTACTTTTCAAATATCAGCCTTCATTTTTTAAAAAATTTCTTCACTGTTTTTCTATTATCTATTTCATTAATTTCTGCTCAAATCATTGTTATTTCCTTTTTTCTGCTCTTATTAGATTCAGTTTGCTGAATCATTTGACTGTTTTAAGGTTTGGTGATTGACTTGAATACTTTTTTCTTTCTTAATATAAGCATATACAGTTATAAGTTTCCCTCTAAGGACTGTTTCATCTGCATCTCACATAATTCTTTAATATTAACAACTTTATTTCAAATTCACAAAAATAAAAGAACAGACAAAGAAAGCTCAAGTTATGGAATAATTACTCCTAAACAGTTCTCTTTTAGGCACTTTTAACTTATCTAATTTCAGATGATAACTCACTTGTTCCTCTAGTGTTCTGAAAAATACATAGATGAATGCAGATTAGTTAAGTGACATAATCAAGGCCTCGTTATTAATGAAAAAAGAAGAGAAAAATGCTTACACATATTCATATCTCACAAACCCAAATCCCATATTCTTTTTATAACTTTTAGAATTAATATAGTACCAACTTTATTTTTGTTACAAAAGCATTGAAATATTAACTATAGTCTGTAATTTACATAAGTTATATTTTCTCATATATCACCACATTCTTAGCACCCTGTAGTAGAACATTTTTGTAATTATATTATTAACAATTCTCATTTACTTCAAAAATATTGTTATACATTCCCAATATTATCCTCCAACTAACATTACTTTTCCTAGACTACTCATTTCAGCCATAATTACATCCATAAATCTACAATGTTTGTTACATTCTTTATAATGTGTTACCATCAAATCCAACCATTTCCACATATTTACATTTGACCCTATTAAACATTCTACATACATCCAGCATCTTCTTCACCTTGTTATCCCACATTCCAGTTCCCACCAACATACACTTTATAACCCAACTCTATAATTCAACTCATTGTACTTAATTCATATCATTGAGACCATACAATATTCATCGTTTTGTGTCTGGCTCATTTCACACAACATAATAACCTCAAGAATCATCCATGTTGTTATGTGCTTCTTCAATTGAGTTCTTCTTACAGTTGAGTAATATTCCATCATATGAATATATGACATCTTGTTTATCCATTCATCAGTTGTCAGACACTTAAGTTGTTTCCATCTTATAGCAATTATGAATAATGCTACTATGAACATCAGTGTACAAATATCTGTTCATGTCCTCGCTTTCAATTCTGAATATATTCTTTGTAGTAAGACTGCTGGGTTATATGGCAGTCCTATATTTAGATTCCTGAGGAACTGCCAGCTCATCTTCTACAGAGGTTGCACCAATTTTACAGCCCCACCAGCAGTGAAGTCATGTTCCTATTTCTCCATATCCTTTACAGCACTTGAAGTTTTCTGTTCTTTCAATAATGGAGATTCTGTATGGTGTGAGATGATATTGCTTTTTGTCTGCATTTTTCTAATAGCTAGTGATGTTGAACATCTTGTCATGTGTCTTTTGGGCATTTGTATTTCCACTTCATATAAATGTCTGTTTAATTCTTTAGTCCATTTTTTTTTAAATGGGGGTGCTCATCCTTTTGTTAAGTTATGTGATCTCCTTACATAACATGGAGATCAAGCTCTTATCAGATATAAGGTTTCTGAAGATTTTTCCCATTGATTAGGCTGTATTTTACTTTTTTGTCAATGTCTTTTGAAGAACCAAAGTGTTTAATTTTGAGGCAGTCCCATTTATCTATTTTTACTTTTGTCGTTTGTGCTTTGGGAGTAAGATCTAAGAAATCACCACGAAGCACCAGATCTTGATGATGTTTCCTTACATTTTCTTCTGAGTTTTATTGTTCTAGTTTTTATATTAGATCCTTCATCCATTTTAAATTAACTTTTGTATTAAGATGTGAGGTAAAGGTCCTCTTTCTTTCTTTTAGATATGGTATCCAGTTTGCCCAGCACCATTTGTTGAATAGGCTGTTCTGACCCAGCTGAGTGACTTTGACAGACTTGTAAAAAATCACTTGATCATAGATGTGAGGTTCTATTTCCAAATTCTTGATTTGATTCCATTGGTCTATCTGTCTATCTTCCTGCGAGTACCATGCTGTTTTTACCACTGTAGCTGATTGATATGTTTTAAAGACTGGAAATGAGAGTCCTTTAAATTTGTTCTACTTTTTAAAAATATTTTTGGTTGTTTATGTGCCTTTAGCCTTCCAGATAAATTTGATAATTGGATTTTCCAATTCTACAAAGAAGGATATTGGAACTTTTATCAGGATTATGTTAAATCTGCAAAACACTTTGGATAATATTGAAATTTTAATGATATTTTGTCTTCTAACTCATGAACATGGAATGTCTTTCCATTAATTTAGATCATCATTGTTTTCTTTTAACAATGTTTTATAGTTTTATGAATAATACAGGCTTTTTATGTCCTTGGTTAAATTTATTCTTAAATATTTGATTCTTTTAATCACTACTATAAATAGAACCTTTTCCAAATTCCTTCTCAGATTGCTCATTAGTAGTGTATAGAAATTCTATTGAGTTTTCCATATTAATCTTATATCTCACCACATTGTTGAAATTGCCAATAAGTTCTAATTCTTTTCTTTTGGATTTTTTATTTTTTATTTTCAAATATAGGATCATATTATCAGTGAATAATGAAGATTTTACTTCTTCCTTTCATAACGTGTAAAATATCTCATTGCAGTTTTGATCTGCATTTCCCCAATAGCTAGTGATGTTGAAAAATTTTTTATGTGCATTTTAGCCAGTTATATCTCCTCTTTGGAAAAATGTCTATTCAATTCTTTTGCTCATTTAAAAAATTGGGTTGCTTTCCTTTCATTGCTGAGTTATATGATCTCTTTATGTAGCATGGATATAAACCCTTTACGAATATGTGGTTTCCAAATATTTTCTACCATTGAGGGGTTAGTAATTTTACTTTCTTGACAAAGTCTTTTGAAAAGCAAAAGTGCTTAATTTTGAGGGTGTGTGACTTATCTTTTTTTTTCTTTCATTGCCCATACTTTGCGTGTAAGGTTTAAGAAACTACCACTTACCACAAAACCTTAAAACTGTTTTCTTACATTTTTTCTAGGGTGTTTTATGGTTGTAACATTTATATTTAGGTCTTTGATCCATTTTGAGGTAATTTTGGAATAAGATATGAATTAGGGGTCCTATTTCTTTCTTTTAGATATGGCTATCCAATTCTCCCAGCACCATTTGTTGAATAGACTGTTCTGGCCCAGCTGTAAATGCTTGATACCCTTGTCAAACATCACCTGAACATAGATGTGAGGTTCTCCTTCTGAATTCTTGATTCAGCTCCACTGATCAATATGTCTATCTTTATTCCAGTACTATGCTGGTTTGTTGTTGTTGTTGTTATTTTGTTCTTTAAGGAGTACTGGGAATTGAACCCAGGACCTTGTACATAAGAAGCAGGTGCTCAACCACTACATGGAGCTTGTACATGGGAGCAACATTTGCTTCCTGTGCTGTTTTTACCACTGTAGTCAAGTAATATGATTTAAAGACAGG
>JAQZBX010017530.1:0-35473 GCA_029593785.1 Cabassous unicinctus | reverse complement strand
AAAGTAATTTGAACATCTTTAAAAAGAAAAACCACAATAAGCACTAACAGTTTAATTTAAATGTTTAACCGACACATTTTTTAAAAAACAGCATATTTTGTGGGTACTGATGAAAGTGCTGTAAAAAACCAAGTTGGATGTATTACTTCTACTACTGTTCTTGGACTAGATAATGCAAACTACTTTTCTAGCAGCTTAACTTGGGTCAAAATATGACTGCTATCAAAAGCTAAAGTCTGAATCTTAGGTTAGAGAGATACTTATAATATAAGCCAAAATTCAATTTCAGTAAAATGAATAAGAACTGTTTAAAGCAGCCAATGAAAAAAAATAAGTTTGGCTCTTTTGTCAACTTAATTTTATTCTTAAATAGTTTACTGATTTTAATCCTACATTAATTAATACATAAAGGAATATTTCAAGTATGGCTCTTTCAGGTAAGGTCATACTTTGAGTCATAGTCACAGTCCTTGTCATTAGATGGCAAAATGAAAGTGTTTTGGCAATTTGAAATTATTTTATGAATCCCAAAAAGAGAAATAGTATGTTTGTAAACTAATCTGTTCCTCTGGGTGTGGTACCCTTTGATTGCATCAAACTCAGGTGAGGGGCCTTTGATTAGATTACTCATAAGATTGACTTAGGGCTTTTGATTGGACTATACAAGTGAGGTTCAGGTTGAGTCTCTGCCCTCTTGCTGGGTTTGATACAAACAGGAATACACAGAAAGACTCAGACAGATACAAGAAGAGAGAGCTCTGCTGTTTTTGATCCTGCTATGTGACAGAAAGGAGAGAGGCTCAGACAGCTGAGGCCCCAGGGAGAGATGAGCCATTTGCCTTGCCTGATAGCTTACAGCTGAACTTGGGAAGAGAGCAGAAGAGCCAAGACTGATATAGAAGGCCTGGAAAGAAACAAGCCCTATGCTAGGAGAGAGAGAGGACTACTGGACTGCTTAAGCACAAAGCCCCAAGAGACTGGGCCCATGGAGAAGCTCAAGAGGAAAGGGTGAGCCAGGAGGGGAAGGCTGAAACCTGGGTATAAATCAATGGCCATCTTGCTTTACCACGTGGCAACACGCCAAGATCAACAGCAGCTGACTCTGGTGAGAAAGCATCTCTGATGGTACCTCGGTTTGGACTTTTCACAGCCTTGTAACTGTAAGCTTTTACCCAAAATAAATACCCTTTATAAAAGTCAACACATTTCTGGTACGTTGCATCAGCACCCCTTTGGCAAACTAAAACAAGCAGCAACATAAAAAGTGTCTTCTTCAATTAGACAACTTTTAGTGTTTAAAAAGCAAAATACTGTGAATAATATCCTGTCAGCATTCTATAAATCACCTCAAGTATTGGTTCTGAAAGTGGGTCTTCAAAAGAATAGTATTAAATGAATGAATAAATTGAGAAAATCAGTATCATTTCAAAGAACCAAGATTCCCTCAAGAAGCGTTTTGGATATAATTACAATTAAGCAGTTAACCCAACAATTCACTAAAATATCTAACTAGAAAACTGAAAAAGAAAAAGAATACTTATGCACACTATCCTAAAATAATTAGATAACTTCTGCCAGATGAGGGGGAAAAATTAAGAATACAAAAATTATAAGCACAACGCAGAAAATAAAATGGAATTTTCTTACCCAAAGATGATTTTACAATTGATTTAATTCCTGCATAAACCAATGATCCTTTGTTGCCTGGAGATTTCTGATCCATATCTTCTGTATACTGCTTCATAAGTATTTAAATGCATAGGAAATACTAGAGATGATGCATAATAAAATATTTCAAAGCTAAATTTGTTTTGATTTGGAGCCAATTCATAATAGGCATCAGAGAAGGTAGGTCTAGTCTATTGAAGAGATATACTTTTCTTCCTCCTACACGATCTGCAAAGCAGTATTTCAAGTTCAAGAATTTTATAACTTTAACATTGTAATTTTAGTATTAGGTAACTTGTATTTGCATATAAAACATTCAGCATATTTAGAGACTAACCTTTTAACAAATTTCACGACTATTTTTACCTGATTCATCTCACCAAATTCACAATACAAAGGATATAATGCAGAGTATACCAGAGTGACTTGAGCTGTGGATCTTCATTTCCCGCTAAAATGTGGTTTCTCCAAACCTGCTCTGTATCAAGTCCATACCTTGATAAAGCCCGAAGGCGCATCTTCGTTGCTATATCTTTTTCTAAAGAATTGTCATTTTCTTCTTCTGCACATTCATACAAATGACGACCACAAGCCCACATTAAAGATGTAATTGGGCTCCAGGCAAGAGATATCCTTTCAAAAACCGTGAAGTCAGACATGGTTCGGTTGGGAGTTACAACTATCATTCGATTTTGACTTGATGGATGCCAAGCAAAGGATGCAATGTAATTGTCACAAGGCTGCACACTTCTTTCAATTATCGTGGGTTCAGTTTCATCCCCAATGGGAGTGGGTGTATGCTGCATATCATACAATCTAATAATATTACTATCTCTTGTTAAAGTGGCAAGCAGACCAGTTCTAGTTGGACACCATGCTACTTTTGTTAAGGGCTTTGGTTGCTCAGTCAAAGTTAAAACTGGCTTCTCAAATTTTCTAAGATCCCATATTGCCACCTGACCTTCATAGAAGGAAGCAACACGATCATGGAAGTATGGGTCTACTGTTACCCCCTGAACAGCTTTTGTATTTACAAACATCTTTTGGCTTGTATTCCGAAGATCAAATATGGCTAGGTTACGATGCATACCAGCAAGGAGAAGTTTCTGGTCTCGTGGAAGCCAACAGAGAGAGAGACAAGCATCATTCTGTCCTAATTCATAAAGTGGTTTTGTTACTAACAATGTTGTTTCAGTTTCACCTGCTGAAAGTCTCACTTTCTCCATGGGAACTATATCAGGAGTATATTTGCTACAGATATCCCATATTAGCACTGAAAAATCAGCTCTATGTTTATCTAGACCAGCAGCAAGCCAGTTATTATCCAATGGATTCCATGCAAGGGTATTGCATTGACGTGCATGCTTTGGCACAAATTCTTTTCCTATCAAATCTTTGAACTTTGAGTTATGATCTTGACCAAGACTTGTAAGGACTACTCGACCATTTGCTTGTCCAACTGCCAGAAGACATTCGGGATCATAATTGAGATACCAGGCAACACATTTCATATAGGGTGTATCTGAATTTATTGATAGTAATGTAGCTGCAGAGTCTTCAGATAAACGTAAAGATCCAGCTTTGAGTTCTGAATTCACTGTAGATTCCACGTGATAAAGGCTCAGTTCTGAGTCACATACAACAAATCTATCAACCTGGTGTGGTGCCCACAAAATATCAGGTTTGGTACCGCTCATGTTTATTGACGAGCTCAACGAGTACAGTCAGTTCCATTCACTGAAAATCTGTATAAAAATAAAAAGTTTTATTAACATAATATAATTCTTAAGTTGAATAAACTACTCAGAAAGCCAGGAAAGTCTCTATACAAGTACCCTGTTTTTTGATATATTTCTTCTCTCCATCTACTATGAATTCAAAAGACAGTGTTTCTTGGAAAAAAAAAGAAAAATGAGCAACCACTTCCTCCAACAAGATGAATTGGTGGAAATCTGAGAATTCTATCTTGGCTTCATTTCCTTTGATCAATTATCTTAACTGCACTATAATTGGTACCTTCAATTTAACCTGAAAGGTTAAGATAACATCAGTGTGGTAAACAAATTATTAAGTATCATCTCTTTCAAAGGGGTAAAACTTTAAAATGTTATGAATCATGATAATAAGCAATAGTTTAGAATAGCACTGTCTGACAGAACTTTCTGCAGTGATAGAAATGTTCTATGTCTGTGCTGTCCAATATGGTAGCCACTAGTCATGTGGATATGGAGCACTAGAAATGTAACTAGTGTGGATTTTAAATTTTATTTAACTTTAATATAAATAGACACATATAGCTACAATGAATAATGCAGATTTAAAGTACAATGCCACTAGTAAGACAGAGGTCTTTTCTTCAACTTTTTGATAAGAGATAGACCTATCTGGCAAAATAAACAATGGAATGTATTGAGTAGACCTGAGTTCTATTTTTTGGTATACTTCTTACAGGTTCTAAAATGCAACTGGATAAAAAGTAATTATGAATCTATGGTTTTGAACATAGACATACAATGTATAAAGATATAATCTGCAACAAGTACAACAAAAAGGTAGGGGGATGGAGGGGTTTAAGAACGGTGTTTGTGTATGTATTGAAGCTAAACTGGTATCAAATCAAAGGTGAATGTTACAAATTTAGGATATTAAATTTAAGCCCCATGGTAACCAAAACTAAATATATACAGAAGGAAATATACAGAAGGAAATGAGAAGGGACTTAAAATGGTACACTACAAAAAATCAAATAAAAATGAAAGCAGGTATTAAGAGAAGAATTGAAGGATACAAAGGTATAAAAATTATAAAGAACAATTAGCAATTTTGCAGGAGAAAGTTCTGTATTATCAGTAGTTACTTTAAATATAAATGGATTAAACTCTCCAGTCAACAGGCAGAAATTGGCAGAATGGATTAAAAAAAGCACACCCAACTATATGCTATTTACAAGAGACTCAACTCAAATTCAAAGACACAATTAGGTTGAAAGTGAAGGGATAGAAAAAAATATTCAATGCAAATAGTAAACAAAAGAGCTATACTAGTATCAGATAAAATAGACCAATTAAAAAATTAACAAAGAAAAATACTATTTACTGAAAAGGGGGTCAATTCAAGAAGAGATAACAATTATAAAGATAAAATGCACCTAAACAGCTCCAAAATGTATGAAACAAATAGTGACAGATTTGGAAGGAGAAATAGATGGTTCTACATTAATAGTAGGAGACGTCAACACACCATTTTCAATAATGGATAGAACATCCATAAAACTGTAAAGCACAGTGAACCCTAATGTGAACTATGGACTAAAGATTATAGTATAATTATAACACTATTGTTTCATCAATAATAACAAAGGTACCACACTAAGGCAAAGTGTTAATAATAGAGAAAAGTGTTTGTGAGGGGGGTTAAATGGGAAGTCTGTATTCTCTGAATGATTTTTCTGTAAGCCTACAATTTCTCTCATTTAAAATAATGTTTAAAAAACATGGTATGAAAAGCTGATGCTACATGGAAAAATCTCCCTTACAAAACACAAACAGAAAATGTTACTGTAATTTAAAAAACTATTTGACTTACATGACTCTCAATGGAGAATCACCAGAATTTCTTCTGATGTTAAACACTTAAAATATTTATATTATCATGTACAAAATTTGATCATAATAATTTATACAGAATCACAGAACTTTAGAGTTAGAAAGAGATTGGCATACCTTTATTTCAGGTAGGAGTAAGGTGAAACCCAGATATTTTGGTTCTTGTCCAAGGTCTCCTGACTCCCATTCTATACCATTGCATAGAGACAGGATCAGCTACATTAATATGCGGGTCCCACTAAAAAAGAAAATGCAGAGCCCTCATGTTAGAAGATTATCAAGAATTTCAAGATGCTAACAGCAGATCATTAAATCAAGCACGGTGCCCTTCAGACCCTGTGGGACTGTTGACGTTGCACACCATGAAGCTAGCACCATATAAAGAGGTCTACCCACAACCATTCTCTCAAGAAATGTATTTCTTCACAATCCAACACACAATATAGATGGATCTTCACTCATGAATACCGACAACTAGGAAACTTTAAACTTCAAGACCATAAAACAGAAGTTTTCCTCCATCCATCTCAAAGTGTGACAATCAAATGAAATGAGCTCCTCACATCACATAGATGTTACCAAAGAAGTTAGTTTTCAAATGTTGAAGACACTGAAAAATTGGGGGTTGAGAGGGTGGAATTTACAATAACCAGGACTTGTACTTATTTATTTCTTTGAAAAAAATTTTTTTTTTAATTTTTAAAGATGCTTTAGATTACATAAATGTTACATAAAAAATACAAGGGATTCCCATATGCCCCCCTCCCTCCCCCTCCCACACTTTCCCACATTAACATCCTTCATTAGTGTGGTACATATGTTACAGCTGATGAACACATATTGACACACTGCTACTAACCATGGACTACAGTTTACATTACAGTTTACACTCTGTCCCGCACAATTTTGTAAGTTATGACAAAATATACAATGGCCCGTATCCATCACTGCAATGTTATGCAGGACAAATCCAATGTCCCCCAAATCAGGGCTTATATTTAGATCCTCACTTTCCAAGTTTAACAAGTGCTCACTTCCCCTCAATAGTTTCTACGCAAAGGATAGTCATGTTGATTCTGTGGTCATCACCAGAACATCTATAACATCTATGCAACAAAAATATAGTGAGAGTCAATATAATTTAAAATTTTCCAGTAGCCACTTAAAAAAAGCCAAAATAAATGAAATTCATTTAAAAAATATATTTAACCCAATATATCAAAAGTATTATTCTTTCAGCATGTAATCAATACAAACATTATTAGCGAGAATTTTTAGTTTTTTTTTTGGTACCAAGTCTTGGAAATCCGATGTATATTTAACACTCAAGCACTCAGCCCCAAGTGGCTATCGGACAGTGAAGATCTATAACACTAAGTGTATAAAGTTAACCAATCACCCTTTCATATCCTATTTTGTCGTCTACCTTTCTTACCAAGGCATATTACAACGGTTGCAGTTTCAAATTCCCACCACCACGTTCAAGGAGAGGCACTATATAAAAACAAATTTCCCTTAAAATATATTTATACAAAAGGCCTGCATCTGTAGTCATTTGTTAGGCAATTTAGCAATGCACATGACATAAGCGAGGGCTTTATTCATCCTCTTAAGGAATTTTAATTACTCTCGTATTTGAAGAGATCAGAGCTAAATGTCCAGGTGACAGGCCCTTTAAGAAGTATCTAATAGTGTACAACTGGAGCAGGGCTTGTTGCTATTCCGGGTAAATCAAGAATCTGAAGGCGACTCCCACGCTCAAGACACCTGGCTGAGTCTCTCGTCAAAGGCAGAGAGGCGGCTCGGAACAAACCCGCGGTGGCGGAAGACGAAGCGCGGCCCTAGCGTCCGCAAGGAGGTCGCCGCGCGCCCTCGGGCCGGTCGCAGCCCCCGGGCTCCCGCCGAGGCCCAGCGTGGTTTCCCGCAGAAGGGAACGCAGAAGGGAACGCGCCTCGGCTCCCGGAAAGCTCAAGCGCCAGCGCCGGCCAGGGCCGTTCAACTGAGTTTCTCCAGACCCCTCGCGGCGCCCCCAGCGCTCCCGAGCCTTCGCCCCGGGCCTCACCCGCTGGAAGAGCGGAGATGCGGCCCGGGCCGCACTCACTGACCTGAAGTGGCAGCGCGGCCGCTGCATGGCAACTTCCGGCCTGGTGGCCACCCCTCCCGCCGCGGGAGCCGGCACGCGGGCAAGATGGCGGCGGCTCGGCCAGTAACCTGGGCCACTAGGCCACAGTCCACGACCCCACGGCCGCACCTCCGGGACGCACCTACCGCGCCTAGGCCACCGAAGGTGAGCCCCCGACGCGCGAGCCCCGCCCTTCCCTCGCCCCGGGAGTCGCCCCGCCCCAGGGCGGGGCCACTGGTTGGAAGGCCCCGCCTTCTGAGCAAACCCTCCCGCTCTCCCTGCAGGCCCCGCCCCCTCCCCCCACCCCTCCGCGGAGCCAGTCGGCACGAGCTTGGGGTCTTGGACTTGGACCGCACCCCAGAGCCCCTTAATCGATTTCAAAGCATGTTCATACACTTTAGCTCCTTCAATCAATTTTAGTTTTCATAAAAAATATATTGTGGGCGATGTAGTAGAAAGTCCAAGATATTTGATTCATCACTTGGTCACTCGTTCACTCATTGCACAAGCATGTCTTGAGCGTCTGGTATGTACCAGGCTGTAATGCTGGGAATACTAGAGAGAACAAAAAAGACATGGTTCCGGCAGGAAACTAGTTTGAGCGGTGCCTTGTTGGGTCCCCTCAGTGTCGGGGGGGGATTAAGAAAGCTTTCTAGAGGCACCACTAGCCTGAGACATGAAGGGTAGGCATGAGATCAGTCAGGAAAAGAAGGAGGGCAAAGGCGATTGGAGAGAAGAATTTCCTAGCAGGAGGAAGAACAAGTGCAGAGCCAGGAGGGTAATAGCAATTGGGAAGCAAGAGAGAATTTTTGGAGGTTGGAGAGGTTAGAGTGAGCAACGGAAGTGGTGAAGTGGGGAGAGATTAAGATGCTGCATCTAGAAGGCATTTGGAAACTAGTTTAGGGTGTTTGTATGGACTTTTTCCAAGGGCGATAGTGGAGTTATTGAAGGTTTTAAAGTAAGCACGCATGGTATAATCAGTTTGGTTGGGGTGGACGGGGAGAGGGATAGGATAAGTATGTGAATGAGAGATGATGGTGGCCCGGACTAGGAGGATGAAGAGAGTTGGGTGGCATGGGAAATATTTAGAAAGCAGAATAAAAAACGGCTTGATGATTGACTGAGTGAGGAAGAAAGAGGAGTCTAGGATAGTGCCCAGGTTCTGGTTAACTGAGATACTGATGCTTGTTAAGGGTTACAAGACTGATACAGAGGCTTTCTTCAGATGTCTGCAATCATTGCTGATCTGTTTATACTTAAAAGTGGGTGATCGTGGGCTTGTCTTGGTGACTGATGTAAACAGTTCTGATGAACTTCAAGGCAGATAGTGTTGGTGTGAAGATGAATTAGGGGAGAGTATTGCCTGTGTAGGTCTGAGGCTCCTTTTCACTCCTGCCATTGGAGGAGTGGAGGCTGAAGAAAGTGCTATATTAAGGGGAAATAATCACAGGGTTTGTCATTTCAAACACTTTCTTGCCAGTCTTCTCAACGATTTGGCCCTGGCTCCGAACCACCACACAAAATCTCAGATCAATACAAGACTCTGCCTTACCCACTACTACTATACATGCCTGAGCAAAACTTTCCCCCTTAAACTCAGATTGCTTTGCCTCCTACTTCAGAAATAAAATTAAGACTGTTAGGTAGGAATTTCCACATCCTCCTGCTTTCTCTTTCCTTCCTCCAACATCTTACTTTTTTCTAGGCAACATAGAGAAATAGTAGGAACTGCATATGTTTCCCCTCTTCTGGGACCTTTTGCCATCAATTTTCTCCTCTTCTATGTGTCTTCAATCTCTCCATTTTTACCAGTTATTTCCCTTCAAAATATAAACATGTTCAAGTCACTCCCATTTTTCTCCTCAAAGGAGAAGACCAGACTTGCTCTCTTAATCATATTTCCTATCTCTCTTGAACTCCTTCCACTCAAGCTTTCATATCCACTGCTCCAAAAAACTGCTCTTGGCAAGGTCACCAATGACTTCTGTGCTGCCAATTCCAAGGGCTTCACCCTTACAGGTTTTGACACTCTTGACCACTTCTTCTCTCTTGAAATATTTTCTTCAGTTAGTTCCATATCACTAATTTCCTGTAGTTCTCTTTCTGTCCCTATAACTTTGTTATTTCTTGAACATGGCAAATGTGCTCTTGCCTCAGGGCTGCTGCACTGGCTGCTCCTTCTGCCAGGAATGCCTTTCCACTAGAAATCTGCATGCCTCAGACTCTCACTTCATTGGACTCTGTCTAGTTGTCGTTTACTATATATAAATTAACTCCTCTGTTTCTCTGCCTTAATTTTCTTCAAAACACTCATCACAATTTCACATATATTCATCTCTTTACTTGCCTGTAGCTGTCTTCTCTTTCTAGAATATATGCTCCACATCCCCAGTTTCCATTCTTTTCTTTTTCTTCCAAGTAGGGCACTCGGTGACCCAGATAGAGGCTACATTCCTTGGCCTCCTGTTTGGCTAGGCATGGCCATGTAAAAAAATTGTGACCAATAAGTTGTGAGTAAAACTCCTAGATCATATCCCTTAAAAAGGAAGCTGCTTGTCATCCACATCCTCTTCTCCCATCCTGCGGTCTGGAAAATGGCAAAACAAAACAAAACAAAACATGGACCAGCGATGAAAACCATTTACTGAGTGAGTATTGTATTTGTTGGAATACAACTTAACAGATGGTTCTGAGGTTACACTTGTTGCCTTTATCCAACACATATATTGTAATTGATGTCAGAGTTGCTGTAGTTAAGTCTCTGTTGTTTTTTTAATGTAAACTTTTGAGTTCCTAACAGGATGTTGTTCTTTTTAAGACCCTTCATTTATGTTAAGGAGTAGGGGATTTTGTTGTTGTTTTAAACCAGTAAAGGATTTTGAAGAAGAAGTTGAAGAACTGCAGCAACTGGAATATTCTGTGGAGTCTATGACTGGCTAATTCCAACTATCATTACTTCCACATGGAAAAAATCAGTCTATATCTAAGAGCAAGTTTTATTCTTAGGTGGGCACTGAGTAGGCATCAAACTAAAATCAAAGCCCTGTAAACATGTAACATGGCTTTGGTAATTGTGGGAGATGGAATCATGTACCCCAGCAAAAGGCATTTCTTAATCTTAATCCATGTTCCTGTGGGTGTGAACCCATCTATAAATAGGAACTTTCGAAGATGTTATTATTAAGTTGTGGCCAAATTGAATGAGGGTGAGTCTTACTCTATATTACTAGAGGCCTTATAAAGAGAGGAAATTCAGATGCAGTCAGTCGGAGAAATCTAAAGGAAGAAGCCAGAGGTCAGTAGAAACCAGAAGAGCAGAGATCGCCATATGACAGAAGGCAGAGAGGCAAGCCAAGGAAATCTAACAATTGTAACAAGCCAGCCCCAGGACACTACAGACCTTGGGGAGAAAGCATGGCCTTGCTGACACCTTGATTTTGGACTTCTAGCCTGCAAAACTGTGGAATAATACATACTTTTTGTTTAAGCCAGCTCACTGACTTATTTGTAATAGCGGCCCTGGCAAGCTAAGGCAGTATAATCTTTTTACAAAGGTTGAAGATGAGAAGATCTCAGTTACCTTAAAAGAGTGGTCTTCACAAATTTTTCTAGTATATCCCTGTAGCCGTTTGGCAATTTGATGTAATTATGAATTCCAAAAATATAATTGGATCATGCTTGTAAACTGATCTGTTAATCTGGGCATGATTAAGTTATGATTAGGGTATTGACTGGGCCACGTCAGTAGGGTGTTGAGTCCCACCCCTTGGTGGGTGGGGGAATCGAATATAAAAGGCATGGCAAAAGACAGAGAGAGCAGTTTGGATGTTGGAGTTTTGATGTTAGAGAGAAGGCCCCAGGGGAAGAGAAGCGAGCTGTTCGCCTCATAGTCTACAGCTGACCTTGTGGAGGAAACAGAGCAGCTAAGCCCGGAGAGAAACGCAGCCCCGGGAAGAAAGGAACCCAAGAAGCCTGAACCCTGGCAAACGTCGGCAGCCATCTTGCCCCAACATGGGGAAATGGACTTTGGTGAGTGAAGAAACTTATGCTTTATGGCCTGGTATCTGTGGAATTCTACCCCAAATAAATACCCTTTATAAAGACCAACCCATTTCTGATATTTAGCATTAGCACCCCTTTGACTGACTAATACAATCCCCAAATAAATTTTGTAAATCAATGTATTCTTCTTACATTTTTAGGATTACATCTAACATTTGTCATAAGTTTACATACTAAATTGTTAATATTTAAATTTGTAAATAAATAGTTACACCATGCTTTAAATGCATCAGAAGGAATTTAAATACCATAGTGAGTGACTTCCACTATCATCCATTTAAAAATTTTATGAATAAGCTATTCTTTAATTATCAGAAAGTTTACATTATTGTTCTAATTTTTCTCCTTGAATTTGTTTCTGTTCAACCTTCTCCCACTGAATTATTTTTGTTTATTTGTTTAACAGACAATTATATAGCATCTACCATGTGCCAGATAACTTTACAATATAAACTTATTTAACAGACTTTTTCAGGTTGGGTTTCCTGGGAACCAGACTCAAAGATGGAGATTGGGATGTAGGATGTTTATTAGGGAGTGTGCTTGGGATCAAAATTTTGTGGAAGGGAAGGGAAAGAAGCAGGACTGAGCAGAGGGAGAAGTTGAGCTGTGATACAATTCCAGGAAAGGCCTCAGCCAACCCGTAGGAAGCTCTGGAGCCGGACTGGCCTTCAGTGTTGTCCTGAGTTGGGGCAAGAGACCCAGGCCTTTATATTACCTCATTGATGTGGATGTGCATGGAATTTGAGCTGTCCCTTGAACAAGGTGTGACTTTGAATGAGGCAGTTTTCTCAGTTAAGCCCTTCCCCAAAGAGGACTGATAGCTGAGGGCTATCTGCCGGCAGCACTTCCAGCAGTGGAAGGAATAAGTCTTTCATTACCGAAGGGGAATCTGGGAGGTACATCATGTTCTCCACCACATCTTCATCACAACTCTATGAGGAAGACACTATTAACTATCATTTCCCCATTTTACACTTGAAAAACTGAGGCACAGAGAGGTTAAATAAATTGTCCAAGATCATACCTCTTTTTGGTGGTGGAGCTAGGATATGAGCCCTGGTAATCTGGCTCTAGAGCCTGTAATTTTAACCACTGGATCATGCACTAGCAAATGGAACAGATATTTGATATAATTGTATGCAGCCATTAAAAATAATCTTTTAAACCAGAGTTGGAAAAGAAAAAAAAACAGAGTTGGAAAACTTTTCTTATAAAAGATCAGAGTGTTGGGAAGCGGTTGTGGCTCAAGTGATTAAGCTCCCACCTACCACATGGGAGGTCTGTGGTTCAGTTCCCGGTACCTCCTAAAGAAGACAGCAAACTGGTGCAATGGGCAGGCACAGCAAGCAGACACAACAAGAGACACAAGAAGGAAAACCTAACGAGAGACACATTAAAGCTAGGAGCAGAGGTTCCTGGTGCCTCCTAAAGAGGACAAGAAGGATAGCGAGCTGGTGCAACAGGCAGCCAGGGTGAGCTGATGCAACAAGATGTTGCAACAAGAGACACAGGAGAAAAAGCATAATGAGAGACACAGCAAAGCAGGGAACGGAGGTGGCTCAAGCAATTAGGTACCTCCCTCCTACATCGGAGGTCCCGGGTTCAGTTTCCGGTGCCTCCTAAAGAAACAAAAAGAAGATGAACAGACACAGCAAGTGCAAACAACGAGGGGGTGGGGAGCAATAAATAAATAAAAGAAATCTTAAAAAAAAAGATCAGAGAAGTAAACATTTTCAGTTTTTCAGGCTGTACCTCCTCTATCAAAATTACTCACCACTGCCATTGTAGCACAAAAGCAGCCATAGACCACGCATAAAGAAATAGGTATGGCAGTGTTCCAATAAAATTAGTCCCATAATCATTACCCTAGTTTAGGTCTTAATTACTACTCACCCAGACTGTAGTCTCCCAACTGGCCTCTGGTTCCCTGTCCCTACCCTTTGCTCATCTCCTCTTGAGTCTAGATTGATCTTCCTGAAGCACAGTTTAAGCCACTCCCTTACTTAGAACCCTTCATTGGCTCATGCTGCCTCCAAACTCCTCAGCCTGGAGTTAAAGAGTCAATATTGTAAGTCTTAATGGTTGCTTAAAAAGAAAAATTGTAATTTCAATAAATCAAATTAACTTTAGAATTACCTGAACCAGATGAGGCCTAAAGCAGTTGTAAAAGTAGCTGCTTGGCTTCTGTTGGTAGTAAAATGAAAAAAAGATGCCCAGAACCAACACTGGAGGTTAAACTTACATTAAACTATGACAATAAGGCATTCAGAATCAATGTAATTCTGAGGAAAAGTCCAGGTTATCGAAAAATCAAAGCATATCTCATTGGCCTGAGTCAATAATTTGGACTGTTTCTGATGTAATGAATAGTGTGTGACTATGAAGCATTCAAATGAATAATAGATTTGACTCTTGTGTTCTAATCTTTGACCATCACCAGGTTATTTGAGAAGCTAACTCTGACTTTCTTAGCTAAGTATAATTGTAACCCCAGGAAGAAAAAGAAGATGTAGAAAATCTGGAGCAAAAAGAGAATCGCAATTAGAATCAACACAGGAATGATTGTGTTGAAACAAGTTTACTTCCAAAGTTTTAGCTCTTTTTTAACACTTATATTAGTTTTATAAACGTTGCATTGTTGAGTATATTTTATCTTCTTTTGTAAAACATTTAAAAGATTCTGCTATTTTAAACTTGGGAAAAGGGATTCAATTTGCAATAACATTCAAGAGTTTGAAGAAATGTAACTTATTAAGTGAGTATAATTTCAACATATTAGTTGTATAAATAACATAAATATTTATACATATGTTAATTGTTTAAGGATTGATAAATTGGCCATTAAGCAAATTACATATACTAGTGAATATTCTCCTCTATGCAACATGCACAAAAGCATATGGGATATTAAAAAAAAAAAAGTTAGCAGCATGAGGTTCTCCCCATTCTAACCCAGCAGGTCTTTCCTAGTTGATCTTCCACTTGATCCCTTAACCCACACTAGATCCAGCCCTACTAAAATGTTCACTACTACTTTTATAAAGCACTTTCTCTGTAACAGGTCTTTGTTCCATTGTTTCCTAGAATGCCTTTGTGATGGTTTGGAGATATTTATCCCATAAAAACGTTCTTAAACTTAATCCATTCCTGTGGTGTGAATTCAATGTAAATAAGATCTCTAAGATGTTACTTCAGTTAAAGTTGGCCCAAATGAATCAGGTTGGCTTTAATCCAGATTATTGGAGTCCTTTATAAACAGCGTGAAAGTCAGAGAAAAAATATAAGATAATGTAGTCAGAAGAGAAGGGAGAGGCCATGAGAGACCATCAT
The DNA here is from genome assembly GCA_029593785.1 of Cabassous unicinctus. NCBI lineage: Eukaryota > Metazoa > Chordata > Mammalia > Cingulata > Chlamyphoridae > Cabassous > Cabassous unicinctus. The sequence continues at coordinate 20,683 of JAQZBX010017530.1, read as the reverse complement.
GTGCACTGCCCTGTGACAGAGGAGCCAAAGATCAACTGCAGCCGGTCACAGAATGCTAGTCTTCAGGAAGACAACATCATCTTATGACACCTTGATTTGGAGTTCTCCTAGCCTCAAAACTGTGAAGCAATAAGTTTCCATTGTTTAAGCTAACCCATTGCATGACATTTGCATCAGCAATGAAAAACTAAAACAGTCTGTTAGGTTCAGTTGGTTTATCATTAAAGTCTTCCATTTCCTTATTTATCTTCTGTCTAGATGTTTTATCCATTTTTTAACAAATCAATTTTATTGATACATGTATTAGTCAGGGATTTCTTTGTTTTCTTCCCCAACCTTTTCCCCTATCATATGAAAAGTTATATTAGTGTCACATCATAATATTTAAGGATGTCAAGTACAAGAGTAAATATTACCCAAGGACTTGCACCCTATTCTGTAGGGAATTTATGCGTTTTCGGTTGTCTGCAGGAGAGTTGAACATTGTTAGGTGGAAATATATATGTATGCATGTCTGTTATTGTTTTTACTTAGAGACTAAGTATGGTTTAAGGTAACATGTATGTTTGCTGAGTTGACAAGGGATGGACTATGATGGTTAGACTAATGTGTCAACTCGGCCAGGTAATTGTGCCCAGTTGTTTGGTCAACCAACCACTGGGCTAATTGTACTACAAGGACTTTTATGGACTTTAGTCACCTGTGAGTTTACTGCATAGGTAGCTGATTACATCTACGTCAATCAGGGAGATTGCCATCAGCAATGAGTGATGCTTTATCTAATTATTTGTATGCCTTAAAAGGGGAAGTGATTTCAACATTCAGAGGAAATTTCCCAGCTCATCTTTGAATCTCCCAGAAACTCATCAAGGACCTTCATTGGACTTTCATCGGAGACCCTGGTTTGCAGCCTGTCTGTGGAATCTGGACTTGTGCATCCCCACAGTCACGTGAGAGACCCATAAAATCTCATATTATTGACAGATATCTCCTGTTGATTCTGTTTCCCTAGATAACACTGACTAATACAGCCCTCTTTATAGACTTAGAAAAATTAAATTGTGTCCATCTATGGTAGATGGAATTCTGTACCCCAATTTAGACATGTTCTTAATCTTAATTCATATTCCTGTGGATCTGAATCCATTGTAAATAGGATCTCTCAAAGATGTTATTTTTGGTAAGATGTGGCCCAGCTGAATGAGGTTGGGTCTTAATCCGAATTATTGGAGTTCTTTATAAGCAGAAAAAATTCATACATAGATAAAAAGCAATGGGGAGGAGCTGGAAGCCAGAAGTCAGTGGAACCCAGAAGAAAAAAGAAAGTCATTGCCATGTGATGTGAAGCAAGGATACAAGCTAAGTAACTCCAAGAATTGCCAGCAGCCAACACCAGAATGTTACAGACTTTGGAGAGAAAGAATCAACTTGCTAATGCTTCAGTTATGGACTTCTCCTAGCCTCAAAATTATGAGCCAATAAATTCCCATTGTTAGGCCAACCCATTTTGTGGTATTAGCAGAATAGCAAACTAAGACACCATTCCTCAAGATAAATCTCAAGCCCAACCCCTTCTTAAAGTCTCCCATAGCTGTAAGTTACATCTGCCTTTTTGGACTCCCTGGCACCTTGTCTGCTGCACTTCTCTCAGAGTTTTAGTCTCTTTATCTATTTTATATATCTAATATTGTATTTTATAGTAATACTATTACCTATTATATTATAATAGACTATTAGAGTTTTACTGTGAATTCTTTGAGGGTGAGACACATGTTAAGGTCTTCATTTTTCCCCTGATTAATTGTTGAATCAAAACAAAGACTGCATAACAAAAAAAAAACTATACAAATACATGAAAACTCCCATTTCAACTCAAAATTTAAAAATATTATTGTTAAAACAATATTGAAAAGAATGTTTTAAAATTCAGATATTCCTACAATACACAGCTGTTTTTATTTTTCTGTGCCTCTCTCAGGATTTATCCATACATTTACAGCATATTTGTTTATATAATAGAATGTTAAAAATAGGATTTATTATTTCTAGTTTTGGCTAAAGCCACACAAGGCAGAAAAATAGAACAATAGGTAATAAACACTCTCATATTCCAAAATTACCATTTATACAGAGTTGGAAAAGAAGGTTTTACAGCCTAAAGACCCAACCCTACCTGAAAGATATAAACAGTCTGGGAGAGAGAGTTCTTTTGGAGAAATTCATTTGTTGTGAGTCTCACTCTTAATCCCACAGGAAAAGGCTGGGGTGTGCTTTTCCCTGCGGACCGTTTAATCTGTTCAACTTGGAAATAGAGAGGGGGACTAAGGCATATGATGGACTGGGGTCTGACATGCCTGAAAACTCTAAAGGGCAAGGCACTGTGGCCGGCAAGTTCTAAAGTGAGAGAGGTGATTGACACCTGTTTTGAGGACAGCCTCCACTCCCAGAGTTTGTCAGAGTGTGCCCTGCAAACCAGATGTGGGCCACATGAGCAGGAGAGTCAGCCTGGAACAGTCAGCCAGAAGGCTCTTTATCAGGAGTAAAGTGACCTCTGCAGAGATACTGGTGGTGTTCCACTGGGTACAGGCTGGTATGGGAGTAGGGTGGAGATGGGTTGGAGGGAGGTCGTAATGGACACCTGCCAGAGGAGAGACCTTTTTGGCCTTAGGAAAACTTGAAACGAGAGTCCTAGTGGAGTGGAGTCTCCAAAGAACACACAAGAACCCCACAGGGGGAACCAGAGCAAGGTAGTAACCAGAAGATCCAGGTAAGTAGATCTTCTTTGCCCTTCTTCTTGGATGGGTCAGAAACTGCTGTTCATAAGTTTGGGGAAGGCAAAGAGGCATAAAGTGGGGAATGGAAAAGATGACTATGCCTTCTTTCCGACTGCAGGCTTCCAGCCTGAAGCAAGCCTGAGCTGGGGAGAACAGAAGCTTTAAGTTCAAGGTTTTAGCTACTACATGGGAACAGACATTTTAATTTTTGTGATGAGATAGTTTTTATGACTTAACATGAAAAAGTGATTTTTTCTTTTTTGGCATCAAAGACTTACCCAAAGATTCTTGACACCTGCTGAGATTTCTTCTAACTGGCGAGGAAAATCCTGCCCTCAAAAATAGATATCAAAAGGCAGTAGGGAAAAATAAAATTGTTTTACATTGCATCCTATGAAGTTCTGATCTTTCATTGTAATGGTGACATTTTGCCTGGAATCAGAATTTGCAAACAATTTTTTTCAGCTTTACAGAGTTTGAGAAATATAATGAAAATTACAAAATGTAATATTAAATATACAATTTTTGGTAACTCACTCAGAGATATTATTTGCATAGACAGTATGATGTTACACAGGGCCGAGGCCTATGCTTTTGCAAGTTATACATAAAACACCTCCAGCGAGGGCCATTTGGATCAGCAAGTATCATGAGGAAGGGGCAGTTTTCTAATATGGAGTAGTAAGAGGAATGCTGCTGTATTTCATGAGAAGGATTGACAAATGGTATATAAATTAACCACATGCTCAAACTTTAAAAATATTATGTGATGATGGATGCTTACAGAATCGGTTCAAAGATAATCTGCTCCCCAGCAATCAGCTTAGCTTTTATTAATATGAATAAGAAGCACCCTTATATTTATTTAATTGCTTAAAAGTTAAAATTTGGATTCCTTTTTTGAAAAATCACATCAGCCAAGGAATACATATCTGTCATGTTGGCTCCTTTGCAAATATGCCCCAAATAAGCATATTGGGTATAAATTGAAGAGCTCCAAGAGAATTGAACTGAAAAAAGGCTGTTTTAATAGGAAGACAATTATCTTTTGTGAGCAAGTTTAACCCCCACCCCTTATTTTATTATCAAGAACAAGATGAATTCAGTTTTGGAAAATAAAGTTAGTTAGTTTTGGTGCATGAGTTTTTGGTATGTAAATTTTGATAGTTCCACCCCTTTCCCTGCAAATACATATAAATTATAATATCTCTGATAGAAGATCTAAGCCATTCTCTGTTCACATAGAAATAATTCCTTATAGTATAAACTCCTGCAAATGTTAAATTATATTTATTAAATACTTTTCTTATTGCCTAAGAGTTTTTCTTTCTTGTGACTTTAATATAAATGTTTGGGAAATAAGACTCCCATTTAATAGCCTATGAAAGATGCCTCGACATTATTGGATACAGGTAAGACCCACATTACCTTTTAAATAGAATCATTTGTGGTTTCTCATTCCAACATAAGCATTGACATTCCATCACTTTTTCTTGTGGTAGGAATTAATATGGTTTTCCTAGCAGCTCTTCAAAATTTTAGATTCTGAAAATTATTCCTTTGTACCGGATTTTCTTTCCTTTGCATTTATTTTGCAAGGTAAAAGTTGAGGAGTACAGAGTATAAAAAGAATAAAGTAAGATCTAGCCACTTTTAATTATGCCTACATATATACAGGGATGAGTTTAAGGGTGACAATTATTCACAGCATTCGTCCTTTGGGTTTGGAATTAATTGAGAAATACAGCAGTTAGAGAGACATGGAAATCAAAACATCCGCATTATCACCAGGAAAGCTGGATGTGGCTTGGATCTGCAATCCCGTTCAAGCTTCCTGGTACCTGCACCCATATTTAGACTCTGGGCTTTCTCACCCAACAGATTCTTCTAGCTCTAAAGGGCATCACTCACTGCCTTCCATCCTTGGAGCCTGAATAGTAAGTATGGAGTGGATGAAGTCATACATGTACAAGGCTTTTAACACATTTACTATTCAAGAAACATGGACTAATGGATGTTAGACTATCACTACCACCATGTAGAATAACTCACTCCTCCTCTCATATGGAGTTGTGAATAAGGGATAGAAAGAGATGCCAAAAGTTATACACTAGCAGAAGTATCATAGAAAAATGAAGGTAGTGGAATAGGGCTCCCCTCACATACTTTGTGGAAGTTTACAAGATTAAGTCTTTAAAATATTTGGAAAGATAGGAGGTAATTATAAAATGCTATGATAATTTCAAATGGTTATTCTTTCCCCAGGTATTGAAGACTCACCACACATACAAAAGAATAAAAAACACAAAATCTTGCCCTTAATTTAGCAACAACAATATTTAAGTATTATTTTGAAATATGAAATATTTATATCTCAGTACAAAATAGTTTTTTGTTAAGTTTTGTTAGCTGAATAGTACCATGAATGGTTGGAGAATTCAGAGGGAGCAATCTCTGTGGGCTTGTATGTCAGTTATCCTTAGATAACTGGCATTGTATGCTTAGAAGCATTGGGTTTAAGTCAATTCAATCTGGTTTAAACAGTAAAGGAAGAACTTGGCTCACATTACTGTGAGTCCAGAGAAAGAATGAGCTTCAGGTTTGTTTTGTTTTCTCTGGTTCAGTAAGGACCAGGTTTCTTTTTCTGTGCTCAGGTTAGCATCATCAAAAAACTCCTTATCGGAAACAGAATAGCAGCTATGTACAGCAGGGGCAGCATAGAGAGATTGAGAGGTGATGAGTTTTGTTTGTTTGTTGGTTTCATTTTTGTTTTTCAGTATTGTTATTATTATTGGTATAATGAAAATGCCCTAAAAATGATTGAAGTGCTGAATGCACAACTATGTGATTATATCGAATAAATACCATTGATTGTACACTTTGGATGGATTTATGCTTTATTAATATGTATCAATAAAATTGATTTGTTAAAGAAAACAACAACAACAACAAAAAACCTCCTTATCACAAAATGGCTGCCTTTAACTACAGAGAAAGTCTTTCTGAAAGCTCTCTCAGAAAAGCACGACAGCTGCTTTCTCAGAAACCCCCAGCAAATACCTCTATAGTCTCACTGGCCTGAAATGGGTCATATGTTTACCTCTAAACGAATAACTACAGTTAAGACATGGGATTCCTTGATTAGCTTGGGTTTTGAAGCACAAGCCATATGGAGCCAAAGTTACCTGGGAGTTGAGTTACCAACCACCTGGGAGATGTGTTGACATCTGAACAAATATCAGGGTAATAGGCAGGAAATGGTCAGGGTTAGGGTTGACAGAGTTAGCAAACAAAACAAAATAAAACAAAAGCAACAAAACTATTCATTGCTTATTTGAAATTCTAATTTACCTGGGTGTCCTGTATATTATCTGGTAATCTTAGTCAGGGTGAATGAATATTAGGAAGGCCATCACAATGTCCACTTAATCTAGAAAAGCTGGGGAAGTTATCGTGCAGAAGATGGGACATTTATGGGCCTTGATATTTGGATGAGATGTAGGTAGGAAGAAAGGACAGAGGGAATATTCAGGAGAGAAGCACAGCCTGAGGGAGTTTGGGTGCAAGTATGGTAGAAATAGAGAAGACAGTGTCTGATGAGGGCAGGATGGTCAGATTTAGAAAAGGGTGGATTAATCACAGATTGTAAATAGTTTTGAATGTCATGTTAAACAGTTTGAACTTTATCTTGGAGGTCAGGGGTGATGAACTTTTTCTGTGAAAGTCCAGATAGTCAATATATTTTCAACTTCGGAGGTCCTGTGGCCTCTGTCACAATTACTGAGCTCTGCCCTTGCAGCTAAAACACAGCCATCAACAATAAATATGAATGGGTGTGGCTGTGTTCTAATAAAGTTTTATTTACAAATCAAACAGTAGGCTAGATTTGTCCACAGGGTATAGTTTGCTGACCCCTGTTGGAGGTAATGTTGTTTTTGTCTGCTAAGAACTCCTCCTTCCTCTGGGGAATTGCCCTTCTCTGCATTTTGTGGTTCTGATGAGGCTATCACTTAGGATACTCCAACCTCAAGGATGGACATGTGATCCACAGCTGGCCAATCAGAGAACCTCATTCATCTGGCTAGAGTCACCGGTTCAGGGATAGGCACATGACCCTGAGACTCATCTGTTAGACCTAGCAGGGAAGACAGCCTCTTGCCATTATAGGGGGTTCCTATTCCTGAGGGATGGGAAGCTGGGGCCGTCAGTGGACATCTTTCTTCCTATTTGGAGGAAGATTGACTGTCGTCAGAGAGAACAAGGCCAATACAAGAAAGCAGAGCTGAGAGGTGGACTGGCAAAAAGTGTTGACCAAATTGGTTGAGACCTAGATTCAGTTCTAGATCTTTGCTACTCAAAATGTGGTGCTGTGGTCAGTAGCATCAATGTCACCTGGGAATTTGTTAGGCCCACAGAATCTTGGGCCTCATCTCGGACTTACCCAATCAGAATCTGCATTTTAGCAAGATTCTTGGTTTATCAGATGGGCCCTAAAATTTCAGAACTACTTATCTAGGGTTCTAACCCATTTTTCCCATCTGATAATTTTGCCCTCCCTCATTTTGTTTTGTTTTTTGTTGTTGTTTTTTCCCCTTAACCTAGTTTGGTTGGATTTCTGTATTTAGAGTTGAAAGAATCCTGGCTAAGGCATGATAATCTATAAGAAGAGAAAGTGATGTAGTGAAATCATTGTACCTTGGTCAGATGTATTTGGTGTTCAGGATGGATTGTGGAGGGCTTGGGTAATGGACGACTGGGAACGAGAAATCCAATTAGGAAGTAATCTAGAACCTAAAGTGTGTCCTTTGCTGAGATTTCTACATGTTTGGGTATCTCTAGTGAGTTGGTTGGGTGGTCCTAACAGAAGTCTGTTTACTTTCATTCATTTATTTTATGAATACTTTAAGTGATCTATTGTACTCAATATTCTGGGTGTTAGTGATCTAGACTAGAGGTTGGCAAACTATGGCTCATGGGCCAAATCTGGCTTACCACTTGTTGTTATAAATTAAATTTTTTTGGAATATAACCACACTCATTGTTTACATGTTGTCAGTGGCTGCTTTTGTACTACAATGACAGAGTTGAATGGTTGTGAAAGAGACCATAGGGCCTGCAAACCCTAAAATATTTACTCTCCCTTTAAGAGTTGAACTAGATGGACAAGATTCCTGTTTTCAAGGGAAAAGGCAAAAAATAAACATGTAAACAAATAAAATTCTTTCAGTTAGTGATATAAGGCAATGTGATAAAGAATAATTGGCAGGGGAGAGATGTCAATAGGCAAGGAAGTCCTCTTTGAGGACATAAGATCTGAATGATAAGGAGCCACCCTTGCAAAGATCTGTAAAGCATTCCAGGCAGCTGAAACTGACAGACCAAAGGTCCTGAGGTGGGAATAGGTTTTATGGGTTAAGAAAGAGTAAGGCTAAAGTGGCTGGAGAATACAGAGCAAAGGGGCGAATGATTTGGAGCATTGAATACTTGACTGGGGCATTGAATTTTATTTTAAGTATAGTGGGGAACCAGGGAGGCAATTCACCCTGTGAAGAAAACCAGGCAGAAGGAGCTTTGCCTTGGGGTTGAATAGGAGAGCAACTGAGTAGAGTGTGGGGTTGGTCACTTGGACTTCCCTTAATCCATTTCCCATGGATCAAGGTTTGAGTCCTAAAGAGAAAGGGGGTGCGGAGCTTGTCATAGAGCTATTTTACTATAATCTCTGTAAAGTATAATACAGCTTTGGTACCTGTATTAGTCCGGAGAGGCTGGACTTTAATAGCAAACAACTCTAAACTCTGGCTTACAACAAAGATTTATTACTGTGCTCATTTTACATTATTTATCATGAGTTGGCTGCTGTTCTCCTTTTTGTCTTCCCTTTGGGATCCAGGCTGGGACCAAACTATAAGGAACATGGCTGGTTGTTAGGACAGAAGGAAAAGAGAGCAACATGTTTCCTTTAACATTTCTGCTTGAAGCAACACATAATTTTCACTCAGATTGGTTTACCAAAGCAAGTCACGTGACCATGTCTGACTTCCACATGGCAGAGCTGTATAATCTTTCTATAGGGAGGGACTCTGAAAGAGGGGGCCCCATATGGGTGAACAGTAATACAATCTATGACAGTACTTCTCTCCAGACTGTAACAAATAGGGGACCAGTGTATTCTCCATGTTGTACAGAACAGTCATGGCATTGACTGCTCAGAGGCTCCAGCACGTGGGGGTGGTGTTTGGCAGACACCTGGCTGTCTGGTGGAGAGACAAGGCACCTAGTCAGAGATAGTGGCTCCCTGCAGGGTCAGTGGGAGAGGCAGTTTCTAGGCCATAGAAGAAGGGAGGAAATTAATGATGTCAAATGGTAACTGATGATTTGTTTATGAGTACATGTAAGATGTCTACTGCATACTTCTAGGGATACTTGGAGGGTGGGTACTTGGCAGGGGCTAGGGACACAGGTTATCAAAGTGATGGTCTGATGGAAAACTAGAGGTATTGATGAGAAATGTTGCAAAATAATCAACAGGACCTGGTGACTCAAGGAGTAGAGAGTCCAAGATGACTAGATGACTGATAACTGTGTGACTGGGGTACTATAAACTCTGTTTTAATTATTGCGGGTAAGTAGAAAGATTGAAGGGTTTTCAAAGTATTCTTTATTATTAAAAGTTTCAAAAAATATATAAAGGATAATATGACAAATATCCATGTATCAACTACTGGAACTTAAAAATGTTTTACGTCTTTTTCTTTCTTTTTTTGTTTGAACAAATCATTAGAAATGGAGTTGAAATTCTTTTTTTATCCATTCCCAGTTCTATGCCCTTTTTCTCTTTCCTCAGTGGCAGCCACTGTCAGGAAGTTGGTGCCTAATCTTTCTCTCGATATGTGTTATACATTTACAACATATTAATATATAAATAAAATAGCTAATAATTTTATGCTTTTTAAAACTTTATATAAGAGGTATCAAACTTTTATATCATTCTGCAACTTTCTTTTTTATTTAATGTTATATTTTTGAGACATATTCCAAATGGTACATATAGATCTGGTCCATTCATTTTGATTGCTTCATATTTTTTTTTCATGTGTGAATACTACATTGTGCTAGAATGTAAGCTACAGAAGTCAGGAATTTTGTATTTTTACTTCATTGCTATAATCCCTGTGCCTAGAACAAAGTCGGTGTTCAATATATATCGGTTGAACAAATAAATGAATGTAATTATGCCATGAATTATTTGTCCATCCTCCCACTGATGAACATTTAGGTTGTTTCCAATTTTTACATAATAAGCAATTCTCATGTATGTCTTTTGAACAGATGTGCTAGAATTTCTTTAAGATTTATTCCTAGGAGTGAAAAAATATATACATTTTCATCTTTACTAGGTAATGCCAAATTACTCTCCAATGTGGTTTTACCAAATCACTTCTCACTCTTTTTGTTCCATCTCCTGACACACTTGGTGAACTCTTGCTGTTGTTATTCTGAAAACTTGCCTATTTGTTGGAAGAGATATGATAATGATAGCCCAGTGTTGTTTAGTTTGCATTACCATGATTACTAATGAACTTGGACATTTTTTCATATGGTTATCAGCCATTTGGATTTCTTTTCTATAAGATACTTTTCATATCACTTGCCTATTTTGTTATCATTATTTTTATTTGCAGATGTGGAAACCTAAGCTTCAAGTGGGTATCTGTCTAGGGTCATAAAGCAAGTATGTGGCAGGACCAACTCTTAGACCTATGTTCTGGGCTCTTTCAAGAGGCAGGAGGGCACCATACCTCCTGGAGCTTAGGTACAATCACTGGTGTGCTGGAGTGGGCTCGTGCCACCCAATTATTAAATTTTCAGGACTTTTGTGAACTGATTGCTAAAGACAGGTATATACATTAACGTGTATAAACTCAAAATCAAATAAATTATATTAAAATAACAGTAATAAATACTCAAAACTGATCACTTCTTAATTTTTGTATTACATTTTACTATTGTCTACGTTCTTGGAGCTATTTGCAGCCATTGTACCTGTATGACAGAAATCCTGTGTAATAGTGCGCTGCTATATAAAGGCATATCTCTTCCCAACCCTATGTTCGGTGATGTCACATTGGTAGTTTGAAGTCAGTCATACTGGGAGTATTTACATAACACAGACCTGCTACACATTAGGTCTTGAATTATTGTTTTGTTGATTGTTTAGACTTAAGAAACTGATGGATAAAATGTCAATACAGATTATACCCAAAAGTATATTGTATCTGTAACAACTGAGTAACACAAAAAATTGAAGAAATATTCTTCGGTATTTAAACATTTCCAATTCAGTAAAGAAGTTGTTTCATTGACAAACAAGTGAAGTTTCTACATACATATATCTTTTCTCTGTTTTACTTTTGTCTTACATGTTAAAGTAAATTGACATTTTATGTCAATTATGGCATTTTATGTCAATGTTAAAGTAAATTTAACATTTCATCAGATATTAATTAGAATTTCTTGGTTCATATATAAAAGTAGTTTTATCACACTTTCTTTATTTGAAGAAGTTGTAGAAGGCAATTTACATTCCACCCGTTCAGTGTCATAGGCAATTGGGAAAGTTAATCTGTTAATGAGAGTAGACAAGCTGATTCCCACCCTGTCTTTCTACAAAGCTCCACAAGGTGGTGCCCAAATATCTTTTTTTTTTTTTTTTCCAAACAGTAGTCCCTCAAGACCCAATGTCAGTCCTCATGAATTTGTGTTAGCGTTTAGCATTTCTGAATTTGGCCATTTAGCATAATAGAAAAATATTTAAGAAGTAAAAAATGTTTACATTAGATAAAATTATGCATGTGTTCCTTATATTCATGTATAGTTTTTATTTTATTAAACGTTTTTCACATTCCCAAATAGTAAAAATATTAATTCACCTTAAGTCTCTTTTACTGTAAACTTTGTCATTGAATAATTTGCCCTTAGTACAGAATTTGAAAGGACAGAAGACGCAGCACACTATTATACAGAAGAATCTATATAATTTAGATGTAAATTAAAAAAACAAACAAACAGATGACTGATACCTTAACTAGGGACAATGTTGTGCAAATCAGATTTATAGTTGGTTGACATAGGATAATAAGTTGCTTAATATTCTTAAAATGCTTTTGTTCCAGGGATTCAATAGTTATTTTAAAACTTTGTTTGTTGACTTTTCTTATTAAATCCCAAATGAATGGACCAGAAAACTCAAACAGGCTTTTGAGTTTTTTAAAACTTTGTTGAATATTCTCATTAAATTGCAAATGGATAGACCAGAAAACTCAAACGGCTGTTGTACTTATTTGTGCAAATGATGATATTAACCTATATTACTTACTGGCTGTATTTTGATAAAGTATGGATAATATGGGCCAAGGATCACTGAAATCAGTTTTACAGTCCCCAGCTACTCAGGCAAACCTGCCCAAACTTGGAGGGGAAAGTATTTGAGCTCAGGATTCTAAAAAGTGGTGTTCCGTGCCCTTAGTGGCCCAGGCATTAAAATTTACACAATGAGATCTGAGACTCATTATGTGCTGGAATTTAGCCCATGAGAATTTGTCCTGAGCCTTTTGCCACTAAAATTAAATTCACATTTTCCAAACATAAATTGTTGACCATAAACCAGCCTCCTTTTTCTCCTCCTCTGGCACTAGCCTGAGTGATACAAAAGCCTAGAAACCTCTTGGGGTATTTAGGGCTAATGATAGATGGGCAGTTAAAAAGCACAAAGATCTAAGCCTTATTCCCTCATGAACTCATGGTATGACCTGTGGGTGGGTTTCAATATCTGCCCTCTACCTTATCATCTGTGAAATGGAAGAATTAGATAAATGTGGCCTCTTAAGATTCCTTCCAGTTCTGAGATACAGTGCTATTATCTATCCCCAATACAAGAAAAGTTTAAATACCCTCTAGTGGGGAATCAGAAGAATTCACCAAGATACAGTACAACATGCTCTATAATACCTGAAAGTAAAATCAACTAAATTAATAATAGGAAATATTATTCCCTTTAAAAGCAGGGTTCAGTCGAGGATTAAGTAGAGCTGGTCTTTCTTTTGGTGGTCTCTGTGTAGAAGTTGGCTGCTCTACTCACAGTGGAAGGGAATGATTTAAAAAAAAAAAATCAAACATTCAAACCTATAATAAAACTAGATCTATCCACTTTCTTTGGAAAGGAAAGTTGTGCATTTTTAAAATAACACTCTGATTTCTAATTTGTTTGGTGTAAAATAATTTGTTTTTAGTCAGGAATAAACATGGAAAAGGTAAATATCATTATTATAGTAAATTTTTAGATAAATATCTTAATGGCCATAAAACTGGTAAAATGGAAGTTTTTGCTGTCACTGTGGTCCAGGAAGCATTAAATGTTATATATGTGGTATGATTATTTAAGTTGATGACCAAATGACACATAAGGAAGCAAACTATATCAGGGAGTAAACACTCTAAAAAGATAGTTGAGTAGAGGGAATGTGGAAGGGTCAGCTTGATCAGAATTTGATGGTGGGAGCAGGGCTGGAGTTACTCTGCTCTAGACTTAAGCAATGCTATATTTTCTGCATTTCCTTAGCCATTTTATTGCCAATGATAACTTGCATTTTCGTATTGTCTTTGAATGCTTTTCATCTTCATTTTTAGTTGGTAAATAGGACCAATACTATTTTAGTGTTCCTCTAATTCACTGACAAAAGGCATGAGGGAGTGTCCTAGTCTTACTCTTGGTCCCAAGAAGGGTAACAAAGCCCAGACACTTCAAAGTTTTGGGGCAGGAGTTAGTGATTCTACTATAACAAGATTGTATACTGAAAAAAAAAAAAAAAAATAGAAGGGGGATTCTAAAAATAAATTTCTCCAAATTTGGTAAGAAGGACATTGACTTCTCCCTTTTTATTTGCTAGTGTTCTTTTCTACTCCCAATCAGCAGTGAGAGGTGATTGAAATTGAGAAAGATTGTGAACCATTGCACTCTACCTTAGTCTTGGTCCAAATGTACATGTATTTACCCCAGAAATCATGTTCTTAAAACTAATCCATTCCTGTGGGTATAAACCTTTTATAAGTAAGACCTTTTGATAAGGTTACTTCAGTTAAGATATGGCCCATACTGGAGTTCTTTATAAGAGAATGAAATTCAGAGAAAGAGAGAAAAAGCCACAGAAACAAAAAGCTGAAAGCAATGAAACCTGGAAGTGAAGGAGAGACCAGCAGACACCGCCATGTGCCTCACCGTGTGGCAGAGCACCCAAGGATCACTGACAGCTGGACTTTGAGAAGAAAGAATCACCTTGATGATGCCTTGATTTGGGCTTTCTCATGGCCTCAAACTGTAAGCTAATAAATTCCTATTGTTTGAAGAATTTAGTTTGCTTTGAGCAGCTGGCAAACTAAAACTAGAAGTTTGAGCTTATATGTTGCTATGACCTCATGCAGATAAAACCTTCTGAGAGGGAAGCACATGTGGCTCAGATTACTGGGCTCCTGCCTACCCCATGGGAAGTTGCTGGTTTGGATCCTGGTGCCTCCTAAAGAAGATAGCGAGCTGGTCCGACGGGCAGGTGTGGCAAGCTGACACAAGAAGAGACACAAAAAGAAAAAACATAATGAGAGACATAACAAAGCTGGGAGCAGAGGTTCCTGGTGCCTCCTAAAGAGACAGCGAGCTGACACAACAAGATGATGCAACAAGGGATGTGGGGAGGGAAGACAGAATGAGAGACACAACAAAGCAGAGAGTGGAGGTGGCTCTAGCGATTAGGCACCTCCCTCCCACATCAGAGTTCCTGGGTTCGACTTGGTGCCTCTTAACAAAAAAGGAAGACAGACACAGCAAGTGCGAACAATGAGGGGGTGGGGAGAAATAAATAAATAAATCCTTAAAACAAAATAAAACAAAAATCTTCTGAGATATACCAAGTCATACTAAACTTTGATTCCTTTTAAATGATCCTAAGATGACAAAATACTACTACTCCTGAAATGAGAATCTTGGCACTGGTACTAAGACTAATAAAACCAATGTAGATACTATGGTAAAGTATTAATAAATAATTTGAAATGTTGAAAATGATTTCCTTGTAGCAGTGCTCTAGAGAAGTGCAATCTGTTGTATCATGGTTCTCAGGTGATTGACGAACATTAAAAAAGTACTTGCAATAATCATTCATTCAACAATTATTTTGTTGAGTGTTTACTCTGGGCTAGCTACAGTAGTAATGATAAAAAGAGTGTGCTTTCTCCAAGAAGATTTTGCTACACAACAACTTTTGGAAGGGCATGGGCTCCAAGCTGCCTTTTTCTAGTCATCATGGTGATCCGTGTTCTCTTATTCAGTCTGGTGTATGTACAGTTGCATATGAATTCAAGACCATCGGTTAGGACTAAGACTGCATTGTTTCTCTCAGTGCAAAGCTAATTGCCTTATATAAATTGATAGATCTCAAGATTTTCTTTTGAGTCCTCTACCCAATCAGCTCAGTGCTGACTGCCATACCTGGGAATGAGAGGTGACTGATCTGGAGTTTGGGTTATCCTATTTGAGATTGGAGTATGGGGGAGGAAATGGATGAGAAGGTAGGACTCACCCACCAACTTAGAACAGAACAGAACAATCAGAATAGCTCCAAAGCAGGACAGCTTTAGTCCATTTCTTCTCTCCAGGAGTCAATGGATTGCTTCTTAGGCATCATTATTTAAAAAGTTGTTCATCTGTCCCAGGAAAAAGAGAGTTGACCTTCTGAGGAAATGCCACCTCCTCATCCCATAAGTCTCATCTCCACTGAAGTGAAAAGTGTGGCTAAGATCCTGAAACCATTAGGTAACTATGTGGTTGTTCCCTGGTAAATGCCAGTCTTTTACTCCTGCAATATACCCACCCTTTCTTCTATTACCAAGTGCCACAAAATTTCCTCAGTTCCTCAGAAACTGCTTTGTGACAACAAAAACTGGAACATTCACATGGATACTTAATCCATTAAAGCAACAGTTGTTAAAAGGGAGGCTCCAGGACCAGATAGACCTGGGTTAAAATTGTGATCTGGCTTTCTCCAGCTTTAGTATGGCAGTGGGCAAGTTACTGAATTCCTCTCTGCCTCAATGTCTCATCTGAAAAATGTGAAATCTTACAGTACCTGCTCTAAATAGGTGGTTGTAATTGTGCAGGACTAAATGAAATAATGTGCATAAGGCACTTAGCACAGTGCCTAGCACCTGGTAAGTGTTCAAGAATGGAAGCTGTTATTGTTACAGCAAGGAAATCTATAAATATTAAAATGCCTTTCTAAGACAGCTGGTTGCAAACAATTATATCATTAGCGTTTATGTTGATTTTTCCTATCATCTCGCTATTCTTTTTCTCAGAGGCAGTCCTTAGGGACCCCTGCCTGTTAGCTGTCTAGGAGTCAAGTGACTTCTTGGCGATACGTTTTACACTCATAAGCATTGACTTAATATGGGCTATAACCACAAGGTAGAAAATAGGACAAAACCACAATGGGACAACCATAATGACCTCCTTTCCTGTGCAGAGACCTCAGGATCTTGATCACCATGAGCATACCTATCATGTTACAGTTTGACAGGATCTTAGGAAATAATTAAATCTACTACCTCATTTCATAAGTGGGGAACTGAGGCCCCTATAGAAGTTAGGGGCAGAACCAAGACTACACTCAGATCACTCTTTTGCTCCATATTTCATAAACTTATGACAGTTTTTAAACATCACAGAAGTAGGAAGACTAGAATAATGAACACCTATATACTCATCACTCGACTTCAGTAGTTATCAACCTGTTGCTTCCCTTGGAAAACCAGTCTTGAATCTGTGGTGTCATTTATAGTCCTTCACAGGGATGTTCAGAGCCAATATCTTACAGAGCATATCCCAGGCAAAGAAATGAAGGAATAAGAAGAGGACATAGAATGAGAAACAAAAGGCAGGCTGTCAATACTAAAATGAAGGACATTCACTCAAGTTGTTTTTACAACAGTCTAGAAAACAGACTTGCTTCTAAAGGACACTGTTTCTTTAAATTTCTTACTGATCCCACCCAG
The DNA here is from genome assembly GCA_029593785.1 of Cabassous unicinctus. Classification (NCBI taxonomy): domain Eukaryota; kingdom Metazoa; phylum Chordata; class Mammalia; order Cingulata; family Chlamyphoridae; genus Cabassous; species Cabassous unicinctus. The sequence continues at coordinate 3,809 of JAQZBX010017530.1, read as the reverse complement.
ATCTTGCACTCTGGCCAAATGCCTGACCACTCTTGCTTTAACTTAGTCTAATAAACATGAATAAAAGCAAAAGATCCAAAAGCAAAGACAATTTTTATTTCTAACAGAACTGAAGAATATCAAATAGCCCACTCTATCCCCAACAATAGTCCTTGCTGTTGGCATTTGCTTAACCAGTCTTTAATTCCTGTTTGGCAGACTTTGTAAGGTAAGACATATCCGCTTTGTTTTCATCCCTTGAGATCAGATAGGACCATCTAGGAATAGTAGAAGAATAAATGGCTTGCATACAGATTATGTGAAAAAAGTTTGTCAAAATTTTTATCCTTTGTTTTACTTTAAATAAATTATTAGAAAAATAATAACTTTTAAAATATAGAAATTTTAATTTTATTTTAAAGTCATTTTAAATTGATTTTTAATCTGCAGTCTACTACATAGCATTACAATAATGTTAATATCTTTTGAGACAGCGTTTTCTTAATTTGGAACAGGTTTTTATAATTCAGGATTAATTGGAGAATACTTTATAATTTGGCTAGTTTGGCAATTTGAATAAAGTCTCCTTTTATCCTATCATTTTATCTTTACAAACAGTAGTATACAAACACTGTAAATAAAATTCGTAAATTCTGCAGGTAATTTTATTTTGAAAAATCATAAAATGGAAAGTCTTTTATATTCATTGATCCTTATATTTACCCAAAATAAATTGTAGTCAATAAAGTGAAAACACTGCATTTGATTAAAGATAATCAGTTTCTGCATTTATAAAATATAACCTATAGTAATATAGTTTTTTATATTTCTTTCATTTAACTAATAATATTTTGTTCTGAAACCCTTTTTGTTGTTATGTGACATCTGAAAGAAAGTTAAGGGTCAATAAAAAACAAAGCAAAATAAAATATGGCAAAAGTGATTAGAAAGTAGGTGGGCTCTTGAGTTGCCAAACTGATGAAGAAGAAAGACTTCAGAAAGACAGGAGATCTAAAAAACCAGGGAAAGAAAAGTAGAAAGGTGTAAACGTGATCTCTGGATAATATATGGAAACAGAAAGGAATAGCAAAACTTTGGTTTGGGAGAGCTAGATAAAAAAGGTCAAGACAAATATTAATCAAATATGAAATACTGTGATTATTGCTAATGCATAAAGTGTATTTGTGAACATTATATATACAGAGGTTCAGGTATGAATTCATGATTATATATCAAGCAAACTGTATGTGGAGGTGCTTAGTTTCAGGGAAAGCTAAGCCTTCATTTAAAGCCAGTTTTTTTCAAAACCCAAAATGAGGCCTAAAAATGAGAAGAAAGTGATTTTTTCCTCTCAGGATCCTGCATTGAAATCACCTACTTAAGATTTTTAAAGAGTTCTCTTCATCGCATGGCTTGTAAAATCTCTCTTGTTCTCAATGAAATTCAATTCTCTACCTCCTACTTTCAGAACTTCTGAGAAGTTCCTTATGGTATGGGCTCAACCAAAGAGAAGAGTCATATGTAATGCCAGGGACATAGTGTTACTTTCTCTGAAAATGCAATTGCAGCTGTGTTTTTCTGCACAGCCTTATCTTTACACTAATCTTCAGATTAAGCTTCAATATCCTTCTCTATTCTCCTTGGTTAGCAAGGGGATTACTTGGGGAGCCACGTTTGTCGTGTGTTCTAGTTCCTTAGCACACCTCTTCTGGTTTGTTTGTTTGTTTTAATACCCAGCTGTTACATCTTAGCATACCTAGTTTGAAGAGCAGTCGGTATTTGGCCAATTGCACACTTGCCAGCCATACTTATCCAAAGTTGCTTAATAAACATGCTGCTGGACAATTCCATTTGAAGAACAGACTATGACATGGAGTCCTCTATTTGTCCATCCCCAACCCAACAGCTTTGCTTCACTTTGGAGTTTATCCATCTGGCATTTATGGAAGAAGTGAGTTTCCCATCTCACTCGTCACTGTTTTGCACATATTTCTACCCACTATTCAGAGTCTAGAAAAAATCATGCTCATGATTTCTCAGTTCCCATTCCCTGAAGGCGTGGTGCCAAAGAAGGAAAATGTGATTCTTTTTCCAGAACTCCTGAAATCAGTGTAGTTTAAGCAGGCAAATATTTCCAAACCATGTAGAATATTGGTTCAAAATAAGCTTTTTTGTTCTCATTCTCTAGGGCATACTGAGCTAACAACACGAGTCTTCTCTTGCCATGGGAGCCTGTGTGTTTAAAAGTCATTTGGTCATTTGTATTTCCTCTTTGGAAAAATGTCTATTCAAGTATTTTGCCCATTTTTTAATTGGATTGCTTGTCTTTTTATTTTTTTAATTTTTAAAAATTAAATAAATTTTTATTCATTTGTTCCCTTATTTACTATTTTTTCATTAAAAATTTATTGAAGTATATCATTCATATATGAATATACATAAATAATAAGTATATAGTAAAAGTTGTGAATTTACAAAAACAAACATGCATATCATTATATGGATTCCCATACATCACCCTACCCTCAATACCTTGTATTGTTGTGAAACATTTGTTACAAACTATGAAACAGCATTGTCAAAAAATCAGTACTAAATATAGTCCATACCTTACATTTGGTGTATTCCCCCCCAAACTACCTTAATATATAATAGTATTATATATTTGTTATAGTTCATAGAGAATGTTCTCAAATTTGTTGTTAAACACAGCCCATCTTGCACCACAGGATTCGCTGTGTTATACAGTCCCATGCTTTGTACAATCCATTCAAAGTATATACTCAGTGGCTCTTATTTTCATCACAGAGTTGTGGTGTTATCACCTCAGTAAATTTTATAACATTTTACTCCAGAAGGGAAAATCCCATATCCTCCTCTACCCCACTATTGTTGACCCTTAGAACTGATATCTTTTTTTTTGCCATTGCTGCAAATATATTTCAATATTACTGTGACTATTGTTTATAAGTTATATTAGTCATAATTTCCCATGTATCACCATATTCTTAATACTTTTTAAAAGAAGAACATTCTTATGTTTATGCTTATATTTATTCTATTAACCACACTCTTCATCCACCTCTGAAATTACTGTTATACAAGCCTCTAGATTATCCTCTAGCTCCCTTTCAATTGACATTTACATCCTTAGACTACCCCTTTCAGCCACAATCACATTTATAAATCAGCAATATTTGTTATAGTTACTATAATGTGTTACAATCAACTCTATTCATTTTCACACTTTTACAATAAACCTTATAAAAAATTCTCCATACATTGAGCATCAACTCCCATTCTCAACCCACATTCTATCTCCTAGTAACCTATATTCTAGAGCAGGGTCTCTTAACAAGGGGTCTGTGAGCTTGAATTGAAATTCAAAAAAACGTTATTCTTGTGGGGATGTGTTGGTGCAGGTATGATATATTTATTAAATGCACAGTATAGAGTGGACTTAGTAAGGGGTCCACGGAACAAAAAAGGTTAGAAACCCCTGCTCTAGAGTTTACCTTCATGAGTTTACTCATCATATTTAGTTCATGTTAGTGAGGCCATACAATATTTGTCCTTTTGTTTCTGGCTTATTTCAATCAACATAATGTCCTCAAGGTTCATCCGTGTTGTCATGTGCATCCTGATTTCATTTCTTCTTACAATTGAATAGTACCCCATTGTATGTATGTACCACATTTTGTTTATCCATTCATTGGTTGATGGACACTTGGGTTGTTTACATATTTTAGCAGTTGTGAATAATGCTGTGTCTTTTTGTTGTTGAGTTGTGTCATCTTTTTATATAATATGGAAATCAAAACCCTATCTGG